>MU716485.1:69038-88029 GCA_026770625.1 Nicotiana glauca
TGTCTGAGCCTTGGACTTGGGTCTGATAGTGTCCTAATCACTATCCAGACCGTGGTCTGACCTTCAAGGGTCTGCTCCAAACTTGTTTAACCAAACAAGTGGTCAGGGTTGTGCCAGCCTACTTTGTGGCTAGGTATGACCACCACCACATGGCTCCCCAATTCCCCTTTCACTTTGCACTTACTCTTAGCTATTAAGTTCTGCCCCTCTCTGGCAAGCTATGCTTTGGGACCCCTTGAGCTCCCTCTGAACTTGGATACCTGAGAGTTGGCTCTTCTACACTGCACTATTCTAATTCTAATGGTCTGGGTGTAAGAAATGCCTGGAATCCTTGAGATCCCTTGGAACTTTGAAACACCCTGGATAAAGAGAAGGCTTTAGAAATCTAGATACCGGAAGTGGCTCAATCGCATATTATTATACATTAAGGTTGAATTAGGCTGCTCGGATCTAGCTGTTAGCTCTTGATGTGCTTTTAATTTCCAGTTTGATCTATTGGGTTGTAATAACTTGTATAAAACTCAGGGAGTATAGTAAAAGGGTGCGGGAAAGTTCTTTACTTTCTTGCATCCAAGGGGTAGAAATCATGATTTAGGATTTTATTTTTTAATCAAACTAGAAATCCTACCTATAGGGTCCTTAATACTGATTGAATCACAGAGAGACCATGGCTATAGGATTTAACGCTTAACTTTACCACAAAATCACCTAGAAAGCATGTCTATAGGATTTAACACTCGTGTTCTATAATTACACATATAAAGATCATGTCTATAGGCTTTTGCATTTCTGCATATACAAATGTCATTAGGCAGACCGTTGGTAGGTTTAATAATAAGGTTGCATATAGACATTATGTGTATAAGACTTCTATTAATGTCATGAAAAAGTATTAAAATCAGTAAATGTATAGAAAGCATGCCTATAGGAAATCTCAATTTTCAACAACCTCATTCATTTTTAAAACAGTATCAATTGCTGAAACTCGTATCTAGTTTACTAAAAACTGGTAGTTTTCTACCCCTTTTTCCTGAAGCTCGCTAAAATTGGTAAACCTTTTTTCTATGATCAATCCGCACTTTCCTGAAACTCACAAACCTTTTAATCAGTCTGCATCTTTTCTGAAACTACTGGTAACTCTTTTGCATCTTTTTCCTGAAATAAATAAATCATAAGCCTAGTTTTTATTTCAACATATAGACAAAAGGTTGGCTAATTAATTATTGGGTCAGTCCCTGACAACTGTATCCGAGTCGCCTAATACAGAATTTCTGTCTAAATATATGTGTTGAACCAGTCCGCTCGCTGCTTAATTTTAATCTAAGACCAAATCAGTATTTGTCAAGGCATGCTAAACTATATGATTATTTGACTTTTGGGGTTAATTTAAGCCTAATTTGCTTGCTTGTTCTTCCTTTTACTTGATACTTGTTTTGTTTTTAATGTCGAGCTAGAGTTTTATCCTTTAAACTCCACAAAGGCCTCCATCCCTATCTTTTCCTTTAGGATTAGAAGTCTTAATACCCAGGGACTGATAGGATTGGGACGGGTAGTAGCATGCGATAAGTAAACGATACCGTTTCGTGCTTTAATACCTTAACATGGTGGGAAGGGTAGACATGGAGATGATGATTACACGATAATACTATGCGTACAATTGGGTACCGGTGTTGTGCGAATGATCCACGTAATGTATAAACCTAGGACCCCCCTCCTTATTTATTAGTTTAACAATTTTCAGAATTTTAAAAGCTGCTACACTTTCAACTTTCGTTTCTTACACGACTTTTGAGTTGCTTGCACCAATTGCTTGACCCCCTTCCCTTTACTTGCGTATCTCTTTTATAACAAAGCAGTTTCTTTACTGAATTTCATCACATCTTTAACCCCTTTCTATGCTTCTTATTTTCAATACTTGTTTGTTTATTCGCGTTTGCATTTAAAGTCACAATTGTAGCATGGCTGGGAACCACACTAGTGGATCTTGAGGGGTGCCTAAAACCTTACCTTCGAGATAATTTCAAGCCCTTACCCAAAACTCCGGTCTTCATCTTTAATTTTTCTAGAAGTGTCCTAATTCACTATAATCATTAGGTGGCGACTCTCCAAACTATCAAAACCCAACTCCCAAAGCGGGAAAAGAGTTGTCTTCCCGAATGCTGTTGTGGACTGTGTTTACTCTACTTTCTTCTGCACTCTTTTACTTCTCTACTGGTATGTCCATCTTAGTTTAAATACTGCTTCTCCACTATGTGTTTCACATCCTAGTTCTATTTTGCTTTCCTTTACTGTTTTTCCTGCAACTTTGTCATTACTGTTCCTATGTGAATTCCCTTACCCTTTACCCTTTGTATGTGAGTGATGGTTCAAGGCATAACAGCACTCCAATATTGCTGTCTATGATTCTGAACTGGGTTCTTTGAATCCCTAACTCAATCAATTCCCACTCATTTTCCCCTTTTATGTGTCTGAGCCTTGGACTTGGGTCTGATAGTGTCCTAATCACTATCCAGACCGTGGTCTGACCTTCAAGGGTCTGCTCCAAACTTGTTTAACCAAACAAGTGGTCAGGGTTGTGCCAGCCTACTTTGTGGCTAGGTATGACCACCACCACATGGCTCCCCAATTCCCCTTTCACTTTGCACTTACTCTTAGCTATTAAGTTCTGCCCCTTCTGGCAAGCTATGCTTTGGGACACCTTGAGCTCCCTCTGAACTTGGATGCCTGAGAGTTGGCTCTTCTACACTGCACTATTCTAATTCTAATGGTACCCTGGGTGTAAGAAATGCCTGGAATCCCTGAGATCCCTTGGAACTTTGAAACACCCTGGATAAAGAGAAGGCTTTGGAAATCTGGATACCGAAAGTGGCTCAATCGCATATTATTAGACATTAAGGTTGAATTAGGCTGCTCGGATCTAGCTGTTAGCTCTTGATGTACTTTTAATTTATAGTTTGATCTATTCGGTTGTAATAACTTGTATGAAACTCGGGGAGTCTAGTAAAAGGGTGTGGGAGGGGTCTTTACTTTCTTGCATCCAAGGGGTAGAAATCATGATTTAGGATTTTATTTTCTAATCAATCTAGAAATCCTGCCTATAGGGTCCTTAATACTGATTCAATCACATAGAGACCATGGCTATAGGATTTAACGCTTAACTTGACCACAAAATCACCTAGAAAGCATGTCTATATGATTTAACACTCGCGTTCTGTAATTACACATATAGAGATCATGTCTATAGGCTCTTGCATTTCTGCATATACAAATGTCATTAGGCAAACCGTTACTAGGTTTAATAATAAGGTTTCATATAGATATAATGTGTATAAGACTTCTATTAATGTCATGAAAAGCTATTAAAATCAGTAAACGTATAGAAAGCATGCCTATAGGAAATCTAGATTTTTAACAGCCTCATTCGTTTTTAAAACAGTATCAATTGTTGAAACTCGTATCTAGTTTACTAAAAACTAGTAGTTTTCTACTCCCTTTTCCTAAAACTCGCTAAAATTGGTAAACCTTTTTCTATAATCAATCCGCACTTTCCTGAAATTCACAAACCTTTTAATCAGTCTGCATCTTTTCTGTAACTACTGGTAACTCTTTTGCATCTTTTTCCTGAAATCAATAAATCATACGCCTAGTTTTTATTTCAACACATAGACAAAAGTTTGGCTAATTAATTATTGGGTCAGTCCCTAACAACTGTAACCGAGTTGCCTAATGTAGAATTTTTGTCTAAATATATGTGTTGAACCAGACGCTCGCTGCTTAATTTTAATCTAAGACCAAATCAGTATTTGTCAAGGCATGCTAAACTATATGATTATTTGACTTCTGGGGTTAATTTAAGCCTTATTTTCTTGTTTTTTCTTCCTTTTACTTGATACTTGTTTTTGTGAATGTCGAGCTAGAATTTTATCCTTTAAACTCCACAAAGGCCTCCACCCCTTTCTTTCCCTTTAGGATTAGAAGTCTTAATACCCCGGGACTGATAGGATTGGGACGGGTAGTAGCATTCGATAAGTAAATGATACCGTTCCGCGCTTTAATACCTTAACGGGGTGGGAAGGGTAGACATGGAGATGATGATTACACGATAACACTATGCGTACAATTGGGTACCAGTGTTGTGCGAATGATCCATGTAATGTATAAACCTAGGACCCCCTCCCTCTTTATTAGTTTAACAATTTTCAGAATTTTAAAAGCTGTTGCACTTTCAACTTCCGTTTCTTACACGACTTTTGAGTTGCTTGCACCAATTGCTTGAACCTCTTCCCTTTACTTGCGTATCTCTTTTATAACAAAGCAGTTTCTTTCCTGAATTTCAGCATTTCTTTAACCCCCTTTTATGCTTCTTATTTGCAATACTTGTTTGTTTATTCGCGTTTGCATTTAAAGTCACAATTGTAGCATGGCTGGGAACCACACTAGTGGATATTGAGGGGTGCCTAAAACCTTCCCCTCGAGATAATTTCAAGCCCTTACCCAAAACTCTGGTCTTCATCTTTAATTTTTCTAGAAGTGTCCTAATGCACTATAATCATTAGGTGGCGACTCTCCAAACTCTCAAAACCCAACTCCCAAAGCGGGAAAAGAGTTATCTTCCCGAATGTCGTGAACCCGATTCCGCGAGGAAAAAAGGGGGCGTCGATAGCATGGCGACTCTGCTGGGGATTTCTTTAGGCTTTTACCATTGTAATTTGCATTTTTTCAGCATCATATTTCACTCGTGCCAAACAAATACTATAGCAACGCTTATAATGAGTAGTTGCGCACTTCCAATAGTATCACCCCTAAATTTGGCGAAGGCATATTTGCGGTAAAACCAATCGATCAACGGTGTAGTCGACGGTTCCGTGCCTTTCCCTCTTGAGTTGTCCGCTCAAGGGTAGCAGTCTAGCATTTCAAAATAGAAACCTTATTCCATTTAAATAATACATGCATCATGGTCAAACCTAGTCGAGTCAGTTATGTTGTCCACATAATGACTCATTAAGATAGCCTTGTCCAAAGTCCACCGGGTTTCCTTGAAACCCAAACGGACGCCTCCATGTTCTGTGCATTTATTTGGAGAAATTAAGTGCTTGCTATGCTAATTATTGATTTAAATAGTCGAGTCTGGTGGGGGTAAGAGCCTAACACTATGTTTTGCAGAAAATGAGGCATGAGATCCCCAGATTTGGCATGGTAACCAACATTCATCCAAGGATGCTGAATTGGTGGAGCCATCTCCATTTTAGTGATCAAACACTCGTCCGCAAGTACTTAGGGAATCTGCCTTCTCTTTTACAGATTCAGCCTAACAACATAATTATAGAGGCTGCAACATTGTTATGGGATAGTGACAAATCTGTGTTCCGCTTTGGTGATCTTGAAATGACTCCTTTACTTGAAGAGATATGGGGTTTAGCTGGAATTCCTTGGGAGACTCCAGGTTTGCTTATGCCAGAAAATCGCAAAAGAAAGGGTTTCCTTAAGATGATAGGACTGAAGAAAAACCCAGACTTAACATGTTTGAAAGACTCTTACATCCCATTTGACTACCTATACGAGAGGCACGACCATAACAAGTCATACCGCACCTATTCAGATGAGTTTGCCATCACCTCATTGGGACATGTCCATAGAAGAGTCTTTGTTTTCATATTTTGCTTTTTGGGGATGTTCGTGTTCCCTATGAAGAAGTCTAGGATCCACACCAGAATAGCCATGGTAACCAAAACTTTGATGGAAGGGATTAGTGGACAAACTTTCAGCATAGTGCCCATGATCATTGTAGAGATATACCGCTCCTTGAACAAATGTCAACAACAAGACAGTCATTTTGAGGCTTGCAACTTATTACTTCAGCTTTGGCTCATGGAACACCTCCAGAAAGGGGAATGCTGCCAAGAGATCCTATGCAGAGATTGGGATGATTGTATCACATTCCATCAGCCAAGGCGTATGAATTACATGCCTAAAATGTTCGTTCAGCCAGAGGACGCCAGAGGATGGGTAGAATTGTTCGAAAATCTGAAAGAAGACCAGGTGCAATGGATGTTTGAGTGGTTCCGCACGGATGAATTCATTGTCCGATCCCGAGATGCGCCATTTCTCATACTGATTGGTTTGAGAGGGACTTATCCGTACATTCCTCTCCGAGCCATGAGGCAAGCAGGAAGAAAACAAATCATACCAAGGGTCGATAAAATGAGTCACCTCAGGGCTGATTTCTAGGACGATGATAGCCCTCACAGGTGCGAAGCTCAGCATTTGTGGCATTGCAAAATCGTTTTTGGGAAAGAATATATTGAGACAGACAGGTACCACGCCAGTTGTGTGCCACATTATTCGGGTTGGTTAGAAGACAATAGCATGGGTCAGCCGAGATTCGTTCGAGGTCACAGAATTATTGACGAGCATGCTGAAGCACAGGTTAAGTATAATCAACTGCGCAAGAGAATTCGAGAGTGTGAAAGTGAGCATCAGGAAATACAAGAAGGCCATCAGAAATTGATCGAGGAGTGGAAAGAAATGGCTATCAGCGCCAACAATCGGTTAGGGTATTTGGAGCGGAGTCTAGTAGAGCTGGAAGGGAAGTTCATCAAAAGGATTGAAGATTGCCAAAACGCTGAAGGAAATGCAGGCGGACATCTGGCCCGAGCTTACTTACTGCTAGGACTACGCGAATTGGTGAAGCTGTTCGAGGCAGACAAGGATGCCAAATCTGGGGAATGCCCTCCTGGGACCAAGTAGTTAGGAGTCCTCTATTTTGCTTTAATGATGTAATAAGGCCAATGGCCACTAGTGAC
Source organism: Nicotiana glauca (assembly GCA_026770625.1). Lineage (NCBI taxonomy): Eukaryota > Viridiplantae > Streptophyta > Magnoliopsida > Solanales > Solanaceae > Nicotiana > Nicotiana glauca. The sequence continues at coordinate 75,842 of MU716485.1, forward strand.
ATTTACTTTCTATTATTTAGAGTCGTTTTTGATTCGCCTTATTTTTATCAATAAAATGAGGCATTTAGCATTATAAGTTCTCCAAAACTATTTGTCGCTAGGCCTACCTCGGGCACAACGAGGCACCAAAACTAGGATGCGATTTACATTTTCACACAATGTGTTAAATACTGCAATACTTTTTCTTCAGAACCCTAACTTGCTACCTTTTTGTTTTTCTTTATTTTTTATTCCCCTCCCCAAAAGTTAGTTCGTACATTCTGGCACCATCAGCATACTCCACAAGATCCAAGGGCCCTCCACCTCCTCCTCCTTCGAGTCCTGTTCGGAATAAGAACAAAGGTAAAATGGGAGATACAAGCGCCAGAAAGGAGATAGAGATTCCTCAGGATACCCTGGTTGCTAAGGAAACTGCACAATTGGAACAAAAGCTGATGAAATTCCGAGAAGAACTGGATCAGGTTCAAAATTTGGCGAACCTATCATTTTCCCTCATCGCTCCTGATGTCAACACCCAAAATCCCGCACCTCCACAAAACACCCCACAACCACAGATACAACCCACTCACTGCAACACATGCCACACTCCAAATAACACTCTACTACTCATTCCCGAGCTACTGAACACCACAAATGACCATCTCCACAACACTTCTATTTTTGTGGATACTGTACCCCACTACACCTAACCAGTCTTAAATGCACCTGAGTTTGATGACAAAGACTCCCTCATCAGGAACTTAGCGACAGATCTCAAGAAATTAACCAGCCGAGTTCAGGGCGTGGAAGGTAACAAATGCATTGAAGTATTGAATTACGAGGACTTGTGCATTCAACCAGATATTAAACTTCCGAAGGGGTACAAACCTCCCAAGTTTGAAATGTTTGATGGAACAGGAGATCCTAGAGTCCACCTGAGGACCTATTGCGATAAGTTAGTTGGGGTTGGAAGAGATGAGAAGATCCGTATGAATCTCTTCACGAGGAGCTTAAAGGGAGATGCACTATCCTGGTACATCAGTCAGGACCCCAAGAAATGGATGAGTTGGGTAGGTATGGCATCGGACTTCATGGATAGATTCTGATTCAATACAGAGAATGCACCGGATGTATTCTACATACAAAATTTGAAGAAGAAACCCACTGAAACATTCCGTGAGTATGCCACTCGTTGGAGGTCAGAAGCTGCAAAGGTCAGGCCGGCCCTAGAAGAAGAGAAAATGAATAGATTCTTCGTACGGGCTCAGGATCCCCAATATTACGAGAGGTTGATATTGATCGAGGGTCAAAGGTTTTCTGATATCATCAAACTCAGAGAAAGAATCGAAGATGGTATCAAGAATGGAATGGTTACAAATCTTGAAGCATTGCAAGCCACCAATAAGGCTTTAAAAACAGGTGGCACATCCAAGAAGAAATATGTGAGTGCCGTAATGGTCGCACATGGAGACAAATCACCACCAAAATACCACACTTACCCATCACCTCCACTGACATACCAGCCCATCCCGAATTACCAAGCACCCGCACCCTCCTATACACCTCCAGTTTACCAATCCTCTCCACCTCTCACATATCAACCCACCTCACCCAGATATTCTCAATCAACACCTGTTTACCAAGCTTATAGTGCTCAACCCTCCCACTACCAATCACCACCCACCCGTCAAAATTTTCCAAGACCCAGACCAAATTTTGATCGCAAACCTCCCAGATAATACACAGCCATCGCTGAACCAATTGACCAGCTATATGAAAGACTTAAAGCTGCTGGTTACGTCATTCCTATCCCAACCAAAGCTCCAAAAGACCCATCCTAGTGGATCAACCCCAACAAGATCTGTACGTATCACTCCGGCATGAAGGGACACACCCTTGACGAGTGCCATTCATTGAAAAATAAGATTCAGACCCTGATCGACAATAAGGTCATTGTAGCAAAGGAGCCCACTCCTAATGTCCGTAACAACCCCCTGCCTAACCACAAAGGGGGAGAAATTCATATGATCGAGATCGAGGACGATTGGGACCCTAAATGATCGATAGGTTTGATTGCTGAAGGGGATGAACCAAAGAAGCCAGCGGTTACCCTTAACTCAATTGTTGTGCAGACTCAGCCCTCCAGGGACGACAAAGTAAATATGTCTATACCTATTGAACTTGAAGTGCCTCCTCCTGCAAAGGCGTCCGGGCCAATCGAGGTTGAATTTGGAGTTCCAAAAGCACCTACACCCTTTGAAGTTTCCGTGCTACCACCAAGGGTGCCTATTCCAGTGGCAATGACTGAAACAATACCATTCCACTCAAATGACATACCATGGGATTACGCTGCTGAAGCTAGGAGGAAAGGAAAGACCAAGGTACGAAAAACAATTCTCGTGCAAGGAATAACTAGAACAGGGAGGGTTTACACCCTAGAGCACCTAGCCGAGTCCAGTAAGCAAGCCCTGGGATGTCCCATTGAGATAGGACTCGACGATCTTTGGAGGAAAATATAGGCTAAGGAGTACTCGGTCATTGAACAATTGAACAAAACGCCGGCACAAATATCTATCCTGGCTCTTCTGCAGAGTTCAGACGCTCACAAGAATGCCTTAATGAAGATACTGAGCGAAGCCTATGTGCCTAGTAATATAACCGGGGGTGAAATGGTGAATATGGTGGGGCAAGTGCTGGAGAGCCACAAAATAACCTTCCACAAAGACGAGTTGCCGCCAGAAGGTTTGAGTCATAACAAGGCACTGCACATCATCGTGCAATAGGAAGATTATTTCATCACTAGAGTCCTGATTGATGGAGGATCAAGCCTCAACATCTGTCCTCTTGTGACTCTCAGAACTTTGGGGAAAGGCCTACACGAGATCAAAGATGGGGCTATCAACGTCAAAGCCTTCGATGGGTTCCAGAGGTCTACTATTGGTGAAATCAGCATGTGCTTGCAAATGGGTCCAACCATGGTTCGACGTCGACTTCCAAGTGATAGACGTCCCGACATCCTACAACTTGCTGTTGGGACACCCCTGGATCCACGCTGCCGGAGCCGTAGCATCAACTATGCATCAGGCGGTAAAGTTCGAATGGAATCACCAAGAAGTGATCATTCATGGCGATGGTAGTAACCCCATATATAGTCGCTAGACTATCCCAATGATTAGGGGCAGAAGGAGAATAGGTGGAGAGACGTACCGCCGCATCAAAAAGGTCAATGCTGTAGACAAAGATAACTGATGGGACACTAAGATCGAAAGTATTCTGAATTGGTGTGGGTACGAGCCTGGAAAGGGACTCGGTAAAAATCTTCAAGGGATCACTTAGCCCATCAAACTAAAGAAGCATGGTACTACATTTGGCTTAGGGTACAATTCTACTTGGGAATAATTTCGGAGCTGTTCGCCACCATGGCGCGGTCCCTACTATCTATTGGAGCTTCCGATACCCATCCTGGAGAAAACCTTCCTACCGGCAGATACTATATATGGGTCAGAAGAAGATGAGGAGTTGGCAGCCATGAAGAATTTGTTCCTGGAGGATGATGACATGGACTGCTGGGTTCTTTTCGAGGAGGAGGGGGAGGAAGGCCCTTCCATACAAGCAGTGAACCGAGGAGACTGCCTCAGCAACTGGTCAACTAGAACCGTCAGATCCCGGAGGGCTTCGGGGTAGAAAGGCTAAATAAAAGCACCATGCATCTCATTTTTTAGTGTATTTTACTAAGTTGATTTTCTTTCCGCATTGTCTTTAATTTCGAAAAGAGCTCCGATGTTTCAAATACTTAGGGATTTAATCAAAGCATTTCAATTTATCATATATATCTCGCTTATTATTTTCTCTATCATTTACTCTATTTTATACAGTATTACTATTACTTATCTTGACGATGAACCAACAACTGTGACTTGCAATGAAACAACGCAACAAAAGGACATAGACTCAGAAGAAGATGAAATACCTGAAAAGGTCGTCAGAGAGGTTGAGAATTTTGAGAATAGACCTAAGTCCAACCTGGAAGAAACTGAGGTCATTAATTTGGGAGATACAGAGAATGTCAAAGAAACTCGCATCAGTGTTCACTTGTCGCCATCAGAGAAGGAAGAATATGCAAAATTTTTGAAAGAATATGAGGACATATTCGCCTAGTCGTACGATGATATGACTGGTCTCAGCACGACCAGTGTAGCTCATAAGTTGCCAATAGATCCAGCCTGTCCTCCGGTAAAGCCGAAACTCAGGAAATTCAAGCCCGACATGAGTTTGAAAATCAAAGAAGAGGTTACTAAGCAAGTCAGAGCTAAAGTTCTCAAAGTGGTAGAGTATCCAACATGGTTAGCCAACATCGTGCCAGTACCAAAGAAGGACGGGAAGGTTAGAGTTTGTGTCGACTACCAAGATCTGAACCGGGCCAGTCCCAAAGATGACTTCCCTTGGCCAAACATACACATTCTTATCGATAATTGTGCCAAGCATGGGTTGCAGTCTTTCGTCGATTGTTTCGCTGGGTATCATCAGATATGGATGGATGGGGAAGATGCAGAGAAAACTGCTTTCATCACGCCATAGGGGATGTATAGTTACAAAATGATGCCATTTGGGTTGAAGAATGCTGGCGCCACCTACATGAGAGCCATGACTACCATCTTCCACGACATGATACACAAGGAGATTGAGGTATATGTGGATGATGTCATCATCAAATCCAAGAAAGCCATTGATCATATGGGAGATCTGAGAAAGTTCTTCAACAGACTAAGAAGGTACAACCTGAAACTGAATCCCGCCAAGTGTGCATTCGGGGTTCCTGCCGGAAAACTACTGGGTTTCATCATGAGTCATCGAGGAATAGAATTGGACCCATCAAAGGTCAAAGCCATTCAAGAATTGCCACCGCCAAAGAACAAGAAGGACGTGATGAGTTTCTTGGGAAGACTCAACTATATCAGCCGGTTCATAGCCCAGTCCACAGTCATTTGCGAACCCATCTTTAAAATGCTGAAGAAAGACGTTGCTACCAGATGGACCGACGATTATCAGAAAGCCTTTGACAGAATCAAGGAATACCTATCAACGTCGTCGATCTTGGTTCCTCCTGAGCCAGCAAGACCATTATTGCTTTACCTTGCGGCATTGGATGGAGCCTTCGGTTGTGTTCTGGGACAACATGATGAAACGGGGAGAAAGGAGCAACCATCTATTATCTCAGCAATAAGTTCACCCCGTACGAGGCCCGATATTCTCCATTAGAGCGCACATGTTGTGCTCTGACTTGTGTATCTCAGAAATTAAGGCATTATTTTTCTGTGCCTACACTACTTATCTCATATCCAGGATGGACCCTTTGAAGTATATCTTCCAGAAGCCCATGCCCACTAGCAAGCTCGCCAAGTGGCAAATCTTGTTGAGTGAATTCGACATCATTTACGTGACTCAGAAAGCAATCAAGGGTAAAGCTATAGCAGATCACCTTGCCGAGAATCCCATTGGAGGAGAATACAAACCACTGAAATCGTATTTTCCTGACGAAGAAGTGTCCTTTTTAGGAAAAGATATTGCAGAATTCTACGATGGTTGGAGGTTGTTTTTCGACGGAGCCGCAAATTTCAAAGGAGTTGGCATAGGGACAGTCCTAGTATCAGAAACCGGCCAGCATTATCCGGTATCCGCCAAGCTCAGGTTCCCTTGCACAAACAACATGGTTGAATACGAAGCTTGCATCCTGGGACTCAAGATAGCCATTGACATGAACATTCAAGAGTTGCTAGTGATCGGAGACTCGGACCTACTCATACACCAGGTGCGAGAAGAGTGGGCAACCAAGAATTCTAAGATAATCCCTTATCTACATCATATACAGGAGTTAAGGAAAAGATTCACAAAGATGGAATTTCAGCATGTCCCCAGGGTTCATAACGAGTTCGCTGACGCATTAGCCACTTTATCATCCATGATCCAGCATCCAGATACAAATTTCATTGATCCCATACCAATAAGGATTTATGATCAACCAGCTTATTATGCTCACGTTGAGGAAGAAGCAGACGGAAAACCATGGTTCCACGACATCAAAAGGTATTTGACCGCAGGGGAATATCGAGAACTTGCCAACGCTGCTTAGAAATGCACACTTTGGAGATTATCCAACAACTTCTTTCACAGTGGGGGAATCCTGTATAGGAGGACTCCTGATTTGGGTTTATTAAGGTGTGTCGAAGCAACAGAAGCAACCAGACTATTGGACGAAGTGCACGCAGGGACCTACGGGACGCATATGAATGGTTTTGTCATAGCAAAGAAGATACTCCGAGCATGGTATTTCTGGATGACTATGGAAACAGACTGTATCCAGTACATTTGCAAGTGCCATCGCTGTCAGATACATGCAGATATGATAAAGTTGCCTCCAAACGAGCTTACTGCAACAAGCTCACCGTGGCCATTCGTCGCCTGGGGAATGGATATCATTGGACCTATCGAGCCTGCCACATCAAATGGGCACAGATTTATCCTGGTGGCAATCAATTATTTTACTAAATGGGTTGAGGTAGCATCATACAAAGCAGTAACTAAGAAAGTTGTGGCAGACTTCCTCCGTGATCGTATTGTTTGCCGATTCGGGGTTCCAGAATCAATCATCACTGATAATGGATCCAATCTCAACAGCGACTTGATGAAAGCAATGTGTGAAACATTCAATATCAAACACAAGAATTCTACAGCCTACATGCCTCAGATGAATGGAGCTGTAGAGGCAGCCAACAAGAATATCAAGAAGATACTAAGGAAGATGGTCGAAAGTCACAAGCAATGGCATGAGAAGTTATCATTTGCCTTGCTGGGATACCGCACCACGGTCCGCATATCAACCGGGGGGACTCCTTACATGCTAGTTTATGGTACGGAGGTGGTCATTCCCGCCGAGGTAGAAATTCCTTCCTTGAAAATCATACAAGAAGCAGAGTTGGACGACGCAGAATGGGTAAAAGGTCGCTACGAGCAGTTAGCCCTTATAGACCGAAAAAGGATGAATGCAGTTTGCCACGGGCAGTTGTATCAGAACAGAATGTCCAGAACCTTCAACAAAATAGTCAAGCCAAGGAAGTTCACACCGGGGCAGCTGGTGTTGAAGAAAATATTCCCACATCAAGATGAAGCCGAGGGGAAATTCTCTCCCAACGGGCAAGGTCCATACATGGTTCACTGGGTTGTAACTGGAGGAGCCCTTATTCTTGCAGAAATGGACGGAGAAGTCTGGCCAAAGCCAATCAACTCAGATGCAGTGAAACGATATTATGTGTAATCAACTATGATTGCTTTAAGATGTAATTTGAACTACGCCTGACCTGATTTCCGTTTAAGAGGAGATACGTAGGCAGCCCTACGGGTTCGGTCACAATTTAATAAAATCTTCATTTCCCCTATTATTGGAACTGAGGCAGAATTTTGAGGAGGACCCTCAAAATTCCGAAGCTGGTCTTCAGCCGCTCATCACCAAGGATGTCACCTCAGTAAACTGGGGCAGAATTTTGAGGAGGACCCTCAAAATTCCGAAGTTGACTTTTCATTCGTTCAGCGCAACCGTCAGAAGTGCCAGCCCAGTAAACTGGGGTAGAATTTTGAGGAGGACCCTCAAAATTCCGGAGCAAGAGAGGTTGCAATGCTTTGAACCACGTTGCGGTCGTTGGTTCATTTTAAACAAAAATATTTTCTACTTACGTTATATTTGTTAAATCATGCATAACTATGATAGCTACTATTTAGCAATGCTACCCCAATGACATGCAACGCCGGAAGTTACGGGAAAACGAACTAACCTTTCCCCTTTACAAAACTCATGATTTTCTTTGGATGCAGGCACCCAAGTCACAAATATATTGCGCAATCGCATTGATCTGCCGCGCGTATTCGCATTTGCTATCCGCACGCAATATCCACCAGCAGGTGCAATAACACAATCAGTTACTAGCTATCAGCTAAGAATCTTTTGTTACTATCTGCACTATCTGCATTGCATAAGGCTACTTTTCTGCCTTCCGAGACTAAGCGTTGTCTCCATCTACATCTTTTGCATTGCATAAGGCTACCTTTCTGCCTTCCGAGACTAAGCGTGTCACCATCTGCACTTTCTGCATTGCATAAGGCTACCTTTCTGCCTTTCGAGACTAAGCGTTGTCTCCATCTACATTTTCTGCATTGCATAAGGCTACTTTTTTGCCTTTCGAGACTAAGCGTTATCTCCATCTGCATTTCCTTCATTGCATAAGGCTACCTTTCTGCCTTCCGAGACTAAGCGTTGTCTCCATCTGCATTTTCTGCATTGCATAAGGCTACCTTTCTGCCTTCCGAGACTAAGCGTTGTCTCCATCCTGCATCATCTACATAAGGCTACCTTTCGGCCTTCCGAGGTTAAGCTCTACCTCCACTTGCATGGCTGAAATATCGCCACCTTTTATTACATCTTACAATCGGCTGAAATATCACCAAACTATTGTATTTAAATTTTTGGTCGGCTGAAATATCGCCATTTTACTTTTCGCATCGGCTGAAACATCCCTGAAATATCGCCATTTACATTTTTTGCATCGGCTGAAATATTACCAAACTACTATTTAAATTCTCTATCGGCTGAAACATCGGCTGTTTATTTAAAGTTCTGTCGGCTAAAATATCGCCATTTACATTTTTTGCATCGGCTGAAATATTGCCAAACTACTATTTAAATTCTCTATCGGCATCGCCATTTTACTTTTATATAGGCTGAAATATCGCCAAACTATTGTATTTAAATTTTCTATCGGCTGAAATATCGCCATTTACATTTTTTGCATCGGCTGAAATATCGCCAAACTACTATTTAAATTCTCTATCGGCTGAAACATCGCCTGTTTATTTAAAGTTCTGTCGGCTGAAATATCGCCATTTACATTTTTTGCAATCGGCTGAAATATCGCCAAACTACTGTATTTAAATTTTCGGTCGGCTGAAATATCGCCATTTTACTTTTCACATCGGCGGAAACATCGCCTGTTTATTTAAATTTCTGTCGGCTGAAATATCGCCATTTACGCTTTTGCAACGGCTGAAATACCGCCAAATCTTGCATTTCATGGGCTGAAATATCGCTAAACTGTCCAAACGCGTCATTGTTCGGAGGCATCATCTTCATAGCCCGAGAACACCATGCCATGGCCCGAGGATCCCACTTTGTATCTTGCACATCATTATTCAAAGGCATCATGGTTTGAAGGCACCATTATCATAGCCCGAGAACATCATTTCATAGCCTGCGAATCCTTTAATTTCGCGCTTCATGGCCCAAGACATCATGGTCTGAGGACGTCATCCTAACCGTCCAAGGACAACATTCATGGTCCAACGGGAACTTGCATCATGTTTAAGTTTACGCACGATATATGCCTATATTGCTCACTTGCAGGTATACCGGTTAGCAATGACGGTCCCAGCAGGAGAGACCCCGTCCCGGTTCTCGCAGCCGATCAACTTCAAAATACCTCTTGCTTCCCCCAAGCGTCATGTCCGTCCTTTCAAATCTCCATCGGCAGGTTTCGTCAATGGTTCTTGAACTACATACGGCCTGATTCCTGTAAAACCAGGGATATGTAGGCAGCTCAAAGACCAGAGTTCGGTCAAATTCTTTTCAAATTGCCGCTTCCGGTCAAAATTGGCCATCATATCTTTACCCGACAACTCTTTCATCCTTCCCGGGTAAAGAGGGGCAGCTGTTGATACCCAATTTTTTCCTGAGTATTTTATATACCCAAAATACTTTCAAATAACGTATATATGCATATATGAGCACACCCAAGAGTTTTGGTACTTTACCAAATTTTTAATGATTTTTAAACCAATTTACTGCCTATTTTTATACCATAAAATCCAATAATTATTCCTAAAACTATCATTTTGGAAAATAGCTTATTTTTATTCTTATATTTACACCAAAATATGACTAACATGATTTTTGTACATTTTTACAAATTCACTTAGTATTTTAAAAAAACTAAATTGCATATAATTGCAATATTAACCCCTTTTAAGATTTAATTGTAATTATATTTATAAAATTGACTCCAATATTTTTAATTCGATAATTATATATTATTAATCATTTTAGTATATTTGATTTACTTCCAGAAATTATTTTGCTATTTTTATAAATTAAACAAGGGAAAATTGGCTATTTAAAAGCTAGCCCTTTTGCATTTCAATTTTAACCAGGAATTGAGCCCAATCTCAGCCCCAAATCCGAGCCCAATTCTCTAACCCAATTTGACCCAATTGCCCGACCCATTACAGATTTAACCGACCCAACACATAATCCCTTTTAATCCTGGTCGTTGATCATTTAGATCAACGGCCACCGTTCCCCCTTTCCTTTTTTAACTCCAAACTACCCCCAAACCCTCCCCATTTTCTCAAAGACCGTCGCCTCTAATCCCTCGTCTCTCTCAAATGCTCTCACCCACTTGAAACCCTAACAACCGCCTACCTCTTTTCGACCTCAAATCCAACAGAATCCATGGCTGCTCTAGCCATGGACGACCTATACTCATCTCCTGCTACTCCCACATGCCTGGTGCCTGAAGATTCGAAGGCCATTCTTTGAGGGTCTTCACCCAGACCTTCATCGATTCAAGATTTTCGGCCATTTCCGGCCCTGCTCCGGCGTATCTTAGCCTCCTGAGCCTGGTTCCGACCTTATCGACTCAGATCTGACCTCGTGACTTCCAAGCCTTTCTCGTCCTTTAGGGTTCTCAGAAATCCTAGTCTATTCAAGGTTCTTTTTTGTTTAGATCTGTGCTAGATCTATGCTATGTGTGATGTCTAAAGCGGTTTCCCCAAATCTCCTTTTTCGAAACCCTTTGATTTTAAATTAGGGTTTCTGAGTCTGTTTTTTAAATGTTTTGTTTGATTCATCTGCTTAGCATCTCCAAGTTTAATTGGTGATGGAAAGCCCTGATTTTTTTGAATTTTGTTTGATTTTCTAAGTCTACATGTTGGTGTTTGTTTGATTTACTGCTTAAGTGTGAAAGCCCTAATTTTATGGTTTATTTAAGACTCTGAGGCATTTTATGTGTTTATCTGCTTAATTTCCCTAAATCTGATTGATTCTGGAAAACCCTAGTTCTTTGGGGGTCTATTTGAGTTCCTGAAGTTCTTCATCTATTCGAGATTGCTCGATCTGATTCTTTTACTTTAGCATGTAATTCTTTTGGTTCTAAGCTCTTGCTACTTGTCAAACTCGTCTATAATTTTCACTTGACTCTTTGCATGCTTCTGATACTTTGTCTGTCACTGAAACCTGACTTACGTGACTATCATGTGATTATACTCTCTGTTATGAGTACAACCTCACTTGCCTAAGGCTATGCACTCCTTTATATGTTAAATTTCCCTCTCGAAGTAGCCTTTAATTATGGGCTGACTTCAAATCTCTTTGTGTGATTCTAGTTGCACTATCGTAAAATTGATTCTTTCCTTATTATACTGATTTCCCTGCTTCTCAGACCTATTTGAATGCTTGCCTTGAAATCTCGACCCCTGCCTTTCCTACTCAAGTTGATTAATTCCCTTACCTTGATTATATTGGTATTGGATTCTTATAGACCTTTCCTTGATTAGAGTCTGATGAACCTAGCCTCTATTACCTACTATGTATCTGTACTATGCTTGAAATACTTCCTTATTAGACATATTCAACCTATGTGAGCTCCTTCCTTATTTAGCACTTTCATGTTACCGTTTGATTTTAATTTCTTAATTAAAGGAAGTCTTTGATACTGATTTAATTTTAATTGACACTTGTTCCCTTAATTATTGTTGAACTACAACCATTACCTTATTTTCTGCCTGTTTTTACACTATAAATACTCTCCTCTCTTCTCTTTGAAGACGGACACAGAACATAATCTGAGTTCACAAGTCACTCTCACCTAAAACTCTCTCTCTTTTTGATACTTGTGCTGCTGTGGATTGTGTTTACTCTACTTTCTTCTGCACTCTTTTGCTTCTCTACTGGTATGTCCATCTTAGTTTAAATACTGCTTCTCCACTATGTGTTTCACATCCTAGTTTTGTTATGCTTTCCTTTACTGTTTTTTTGCAACTTTATCATTATTGTTCCTATGTGAATTCCCTTACCCTTTACCCTTTGTATGTGAGTTATGGTTCAGGGC
>MU716487.1:9055-41701 GCA_026770625.1 Nicotiana glauca
ATTCAATAAAAATCGCACACAAGGAATGAAAAGAACCTGAAGAAGCTAAGATATTAGCCAGAGATTAACTTCGAGTTCTCGAATCCAAATGAATTATAATCTTCGAAATCCGAATATTATTACACAAATTTTAGAAGAATCAAAAGGAATATTTACTCAAATCTCACAACCCTCAACCCTAACCTTCTCTGACTTTTTCCTTCGATTTTTCCTCTTCAAAAATCTCTCTCCAGATCGTTCTCGCCGAAATCTTTTTTTCTTCCATCTCCTCTGTCTTCCCAGCTTCAAATAGCCCTTGAGGCTTTAGCTTCCATTTGAACCATAGAGACACGGTATTTCCGTGTCTCTATTATCTTAGGGTAAAGGATTTCCGATATTAACAAAGGTATGGGATGGGTCGGGTAGTGTTTGGGTTGAGCTAGATTTAATTGGGCTTGGGGCTTTTGAGGTTTTTTTTTATTTAATTTGTTTTGGGTTTTGGAGTATTTTGGCCCAATATATTGTGTGTGTATATATATATTTTGTATTTTCTTGATTTTATAAAATTGAGATTAAACTAATAAACATACTAATTAAAGTCTAAAAATTATTTAATAACTATTTTGTAGTAATTTCCAATTAAAATCATAAGATGATATTTTTTGATTTTTCTTTCATTTGTTTTCCAAAATGCATTAATACTAAAAATTAAAAATCCTACTGCATATGTATATTTTGTATTTTTAATACTAGTTTTAACATACGACCAACTAACACAAAGAATGCAACAAAATTCCTAAAATTGTAAAATTATTTTATTTGAAATTTTAGAATAATTTGCTTAGGGTAAAAATCACGTGCTCGTAAGGCCCATATGTCACATGTATAAATTACTATATCTTGTTGGGTCGTCCCATTCCTCTTATGTTTAGTTTTGGTTATCTCATGACGACCTTTCCAATTCATTTACTTATGATGTTATGATAAGAAGGATACATTACGTTGATACTAGGTTGAGTTAGGCATCGAGTGCTTGTCGTGGACCTTCAATTTGGGTCGTGAGAAAATTGCCCCACTCAGGGTTCAATTTGAAGAGGTTGGGGCCAAATGGGACGAAGTCCATAATGTCGTTTTTTCTACATATGATCGCGGGGTTGCCACCGCTAAAAGATTGACCAATTTATAGGAAGTCTTGAACTCCAAAGTTGAAGACCTTGCTTCTACTGGGGTGAAATATGCCCAGTTGGAGGAGATGTATAAGAGGACCATTGAGAATAATAGACTTTTCAGCTGTACTGTTCATGAATTCGATGTTAGCCTCCGGTCCATCAGTTCCGCGCAGGAGAATTCCAAGGTTTACCAACTTAAAGAAGAACTTCAGTGCCAAGCGGTTACCTCATTGTTGAGAAAACACATTCTATGTATATCATGTGGAGAAAATCCTTGGAAGAGGCCAAAGAGGGTGTCATTGACTTTGACGCCGAAATCACTAAAGATTTTGAGCTGGAGTTAGCTGCAAAAAGAGGTCTTCCAGCCAAGCCTGATGCTACTGATTCTTCAGGTTCAGAAACTTTGGGAACTGAAGAGGAAGCGAAAGGAGAAGATGTTGATGGCCAAACGGGTGTAGGCCAAAATGTTGAGCTATCGGTGGATCTATCCACTTCCTCTAGGGGCGCAGACACTTCTCTTCCTTCGAGTTTCGGAGATGCAACCGTTTATCTTTTCCTTTCTTTTTCAACTTTTGTATATGTGCTGCTTTGGCACGTTATTGTAAATAAAGAAATCTTTTTGCTCAAGTATTATATGAGTTTTTCTTTAGTTTGAACATTTATGCAAGTTCTCCATTATCTTTTTTTTTCTTCTTTTGCTTAAATGTCTTGCACAAGTTTTACTATTTGCGTCTTATTACATAAATCCTTGGGTGTGTTTTTCCCCGAAAGCGTTTGGATTTCCGGCACAATTTAATCCAAAACCAACCATTTAACATGAGGGTTTTCATAAGTATTTGTGCAAGTTTGTTTTTTATCTTTTTTGTGCAAGGCTTTGGGTGTATTTTTACCGAAGTCATTTTGATTTCGGGCATATGTTCTTCTGAAATTAACCCTTTAACGTGATGGTTTTCATAAGAGAATGCCTTCTTATGTTTATGGTGCTCTTGAAGTGGACGTCTCCTGTTCATTACAACATTAGCATTTGAAGTAGTTGTTTAACTTTCAAATGATAAAATCAATTCATGGATCAAACAAGAAACAAGATGGAAAATAAAAGGACTTTACTTTATTCCTTCCATTTTCAAAAAAGTACATAAGCATTCATTATGCTAAAAATAAATTGCCATTTCTTATGGCTAACTTGTACAACTTGTTTCTAGGGGCTGACTGCGCAGTCCTCGGACCCGATGATACAACTATGTTTCCAATTTTTGTTTCCCAGTCGATGTGCCAGTTATTATTGCCATATCTTTATATCATTCCCCCGTAGTGTTTGAATGATAAGAATGCAAATTGGAACAATAGAAGTTTTGCACCTTTGAGGACTCCACTAATGAATATTTAGAAAATCTTAAACTCGGTAACAAATTTCGCTTCTCCTTAGGAATTTATTCTATCGAGCAAAATACTATCTAAAAATTCTTTAGTGGTTTGCACTTATGAATGGTCGAGTAACCTTTGTTTGATGGCAAACTTAACTCCTCAGTAGTAATTTTACTATCGAGCCAAAGATTATCTAACTGCTCCAGAGTGGTTCTTCACTTGTGTGACTTGCTATTAAAGGTCTTATTGATGCTGTTAAAACTTTCTTCGCAGTATGCTTTACATTGTTGCCTCGTTAAAAACTATGCCAGAAAAACCAATTGGGACAAAAATTGGATGAAGGAAAAAAACGTGCAGCACGTACTTTCAGTATAGTTGATGTCGTGCAGCAATAATATATCTTGAGGTGTGTCACATTCTAGTTGCTAGGAAACTTTTTTCCATCTTGATTCTCAAACTCGTATGAACCTTTTCTGGTGACTGCTGAAACCCGGTAAGGGCTTTCCCATGTTGGACCTAGCTTCCTTAAATTGAGTTCCTTGGTGTTTTGAGTTACTTTCCTTAGGACCAAGTCTTCTACTTTGAAATAATAGAGGTTGGATCTTCGATTATAATATCATTCCATTCTCTACTTTTGGGCCGCCATTATTATATGCGCCAAGTCCCTCTGCTTATCGAGTAGCTCTAAACATTGGGCCAACGGGCCTTGGAAAGATTTTCTGTACAGTTGTCCTCCTTTGAAGATATACCATGGTTTTTTAGTGCGCAACACCCAGGATACCTTGGAATCTTCGGGCAACTTCCCGTGCTCGAGATAAACGATGATCTCATTCCTCCAGTCCCAGACCAAATTAGTCTTATTTACCTTGTAGTAGTTATCCACATTCAGGATCGAGTGCATGAGTTGTACTACTATCCCGAAAATAGATCCCTTCATTTTTGTTGATGAACAACGGGTTAGCCAGTGCATCTGCTTCTATATTTTCTTCCCTCAAGATATGGGTAATCGACCACTCCTGAAATCGAGCCAGTAGAGCCTGGACCTTTACTATGTATTGTTGCATGCACTCTCATTGGTTTCAAAGATCCCGTAGACCTGATTTACCACATACTGTGAATCATATTTGATTTGTATAACTTGGGAGTCTAGTCCCCAGGCCAGTTCGAGTCCTGCATTCAAATCTTCATACTCTTTTTCGTTATTAGTTAAAAAGACCGTTCTTATGACATGCCTTAGGGTTTCTCCCAAAGGTGTGGTTAATACTGTGCTGAGCCCAGACCCTTTATGTTGGATGCTCCATCCGTAAATAAGGTCTGAACCCCCGATGTCGATTCTAACACCATCGCTTCTTCTTTTGTCGCTAGAGGCAGCAATCCCAGATAGAAATTGGCCAAAACGTCAGCCAAAACTTGCGGATTAATCATAGTCCTAGGTTTATAATCTATGTTAAATTCAGTTATTTTGATGGCTCATTTGGCCAATCTACTTGAGAATTTGGGCTTGTGAAGGATATTCCGCAGGTGAAAGGAAGTCACCACAGCTATCGGGTGACACTAGAAGTAAGGCCTCAACTTCCAAGCGGCGACTACGAGAGCAAAGCTATCTTCTCCAAATAAAGGTAGCGAGTTTTTGCCCTCATTAAAATTATATTAACATTATAAATAGGTGATTGCGTACCTTCATCATCACGGATTAAAATAGCACTTACCGCTACCTCCGAGACTGCAAGGTAAACTAATAATGTTTTACTCTAGTTTTGATAGTAACGGAGGACTTGACAAATACCTTTTCAAATTTCTCAAAGCCTGCTGGCATTCTGAGGTCCATTGAAGTTGTTTTTCCTTTTGACAACGCAAAGAAATGGTGGCATTTCTCTGACGACCAAGAAATGAACCTGCTCAAAGCATCCAATCTCCTTTGGACTTCTTTCACGCTTGACAGCTTGTCTGGGATGTATTCGATGGCTTTGATCTTATCGGGGTTTACCTCAATTCCCATTTGTGATACCAGAAATCCTAGGAAGTTGCGGGAGGTGGCCCTGAACACGCACTTCTTGGGGTTTAGCTTTATGTTATGCTTCATTAGGATGTCAAAAGTTTCTTGTAGATGCTTAAAGTGATCACCTACGTTCAAAGACATAACGAGCATATCGTCTATATAGACTATCATAGTTTTCCCTATTTGTTTTTTAGACATCTTGTTTACGAGCTGTTGATAAGTGGGACCGGCGTTCTTTAGCCCGAAAGGCATCATATCATAGAAATATGTGCCGAACTTTGTTATGAACGAAGTATTTTCCTGATCCTCTAGGTTTATCTTGATTTGTTTATACCCAACGTAAGCATCAAGGATACTCATTAACTCGTGCCACTACATCATTTATTTGATCGGTGTTTGGTAGTGGGAACGAGTCTTTTAGGCACTCCTTATTCAAGTCTTTATAATCTACACATATTCGAAACTTATTGTTCTTCGTAGGAACTACTACTATATTAGCTGGCCGGTCTGGATACTTTACCTCTTGGATCAAACCGATATTAAGTAGGCGAGTTACCTCTTCTTTGATGAATTTATTCCTAGCCTCTGCAATAGGGCATTTCTTTTGTCTTACCGGAGGTTGTTGGGATCCAAGCTTAGCTTGTGTATGCCCACTTTCATTGGGATACTCGTCATATCTACATGCGATCACACAAACCAATCGACATTATATTTAAGAAATTCAATAAAGCCAGACCTGAGCTCGGGGTGCAGTCCTGTCCCCATGTGGAATTTCATCTCCAAGAATTTTTCAAAAAATGCAACTTGCTCGAGTTCTTCTGCTGTGGAATTTGTTGCATCTGTCTCTTCCGGTACTTGGAAGTATCTTGGCACCTGATAAGATTCCGACGCTTCTCCCTCCTGGTTAATATCACTTGATTCAAGAGCAAGCATCGGTTCCTATAATTGATATGCCACATGCTCTTCACTTTACTACTGGAGACTAAAATTGCATTCATCTCCCTTGTCGCCGGTTGATCAACCCTTATTTGTTTGATTCCTTCGGGCGTTGGGAATTTCAACAACTGATGATGCGTCGATGGTACATCTCTCATCTCGTGTGACCATAGTCTTCCTAGAATAATATTATATCCCATATAACCGTCCACCACTCCAAAAAGAGTCGTCTTCATCACTCTATCGGCATTCGTAGGCAGGAAGATCTCTCTTCGGATTGTCACGCTTGCAAGGTTGAATCTGGTGAGGATTTTTATGGCTGCAATGATACTTCTGGTGAGTTTGGCTTGATCCAATACCCTTCATTGTATGATATTGGCCGAACTTCCTGAATTCACTAGAACACATTTGATTTAAAAGTATAATACATTTAAAGAAATTACCAAGGAGTCGTTGTACGGTAGCAACAATCCATATGCGTTCTCCTATAGGTTATTGATTCCTTTGTCTTTTTTGCCACTGAAAAAGTGACCCCGCTGATCTCGTTCCCCCAAAGATGATATTGATCGTCTGGCCTGGGGTATCTTCTCTTGCATTTGAGGACCCCACATTGTCACGGTTGCCGACACATTTGTTCTTGGCCCGGTCACTTTAGAATTCTTGGAGATGCCTATTCTTCAATAGTGTCGCCATCTCTTCCTGCAGATGTGGCAGTCCCTAGTCTGGAGGCCATTTGTTCCGTGGTATTCATACCATAAGTTGGGATCCTTCTGGCTAGGATCAAATCTCATTGGCTTCGGAAACCGTGCTTCTTTGATGTTTCTCATAGCTGATACTAACTACACTACACTGATATTGAACTATATCCTGTGGTTGGAAAGATCCCACGTACATGTTGTTTCTTTGATGTGCAATGTTCTGTTGTTTCTACCTTGTCCAGTCCTTCTGTTAGTAGCAAACCTATCTACTGACCAGAAGCCCCTGCCACGTACTTCGGTTCGTTCGTAGGGCAAAAAACGGCCCCTCGAAGACCATCTATCTATTTCGAAATCGTCTTTTCATTTTTCATTATTCGTCTCCTGTCCTTTTGCCTACGGCGGGGAGCTACCTGGTCATCTTCAATCCTTATCTTTAACTCTTATCGATTGTGGACATCCACCCAAGTTATTACCTGGAATTCAAGTAATCTTTTCATCAGTTTATAAAAAGCATCTAAACTTCTCAGATTCAACCCCTTGGTGAATACTTCAGCCGCACATTTGTCCGGGTTAACCGGGAGCAACATCCTTTTTTTTTGGAATAGGGTGAAAAATTCTCGCAACAACTTGAATTCTCCTTGTGCAATTCTGAATATGTCTGCCTTTCGGGCCTGCACTTAATAAAATTGTCTACGAGCATCTAAATAGAATCTATGGAGTGCTTGGGTAGCAACGAATACCATGTCAAGGCTCCCCTTGTGAGAGTCTCTCCAAATGTTTTCAGCAAAACACATTCAATCTGTGGGGAGCTCAATAATTCTCCTTCACTACCGTTGTATAAGTGGTAATATGCTCTTGAGAGTCTGAAGTTCCAGCATACTTCGGCATATCAGGCCTTTTAAACCACTTTGAGATTATTTCTGGTGCCACACTGGGTTTTATATGGCACCTGAGTATAATTATTTGAGTCAGATCCTTTCATCACCGATGGTGCGCCCGGGATTTGGTCCATGCGGGCATTTACTTCCCTCAAAAACTGTAAAATTTCTCTCTTAAAGGGATCGTTCTCGTTGTTGGGGTTAGATCCACTCCCCCATCCCCATCGGAGCCAACCTCGCTCCTCGGGATGTTGTTGTCAACCCTCTGCGTTACTTGATTTGCGGGAGCATCGGGAGAACTAGGCCTTGTCAACTTTCATTATCGGAAGCCCCCGATAATTTCAACTCCATCATAACCTTATCATGGGTTTTAGATGGCCTAGAATGATCGCATGTTGCTCTTGTAGGACCCCTACCGCATAAAAAACATGCTCTTCTTTAACATCATCGGGAGTCGGTTCTCGAACATGTTATGGCTATCGCCTGTCGTGGACCGGTGAGACATTGTTTCCCTTATTGTGCGTGTCACTGACTTAATCCTTGTGACAAGGCTGATCTCTTTAAGCCTCAAGATTGTGTGTATTGTTAGCAATATTATCTGCCATATTATGTGATTTTTTCTAAGACAAATAATCAAAACATATTAGTAAAAACGGCTAGGATCTACTTAATTATATGACTGTCTAGGCCCCATGGTGGGCGCCAAACTCTTTACCCTTAAAATGATACAGTTGAAATTGTACGTAGTTTCTAGATAAATAAATTAATTCGATCATAAAATAATAAAAGAATTAAATAAATATGTAACACTTAGCCTTGATATAAAGACGAAATAACAGAAATAGTCATTCGGGGAGCGAGGAATCCAGGCGCAATTATAATGAAACCAAAAAGTAAGAAGATAAAATTGCATATAGCTTTGAATAGAATATTGTAGCATAAGTTTTCCAAAAAATTTCTTCCCTTATAATGATAATAGAGCTCACTATTTATAGCTGCACTTAGGGAATAAGGTCCTAGGATCATGTCCTTCTTTAATGTCAATTATGAGGGCCAATGATGAAAATGTAATGGCGAGCATAAATGACAAGTTCTCTGTAACGGGCTACGTACTAAATGCTGTGAAATATTCTATTAAATGCCATCATATGGAGGGTATTTATTACATCTTTATGAGTGTCATTCTTTCTAATGACAAACAGGATAATTGCTTTCGGTTCTAACTATCTCCCACCTTAGGTTCCACGTGTCACTCTCTTAAGTGGCCACTTAGCATAGCAAATTTTACCCTATACAATTCTATCAAATGAGAAGTTGACTATGCATAGGACTCCTAAAAGATTCTCGGAGTCTAGTGAACTTAAATACTTTCCTGATGGACTAAGGAGATCATCCTTTTGCACGTCAACCGTTGAATAACATTTTCAACAGTCAAATCAATTACTAGTCTTAGTATTCTTCTTGAGTCAGTTAGTAAATGTGTATTAGGAAATCGAATTATAATCAAATTGTCATATATAATATATTGGTTGAAGTAAGTGTTTTGAGTTTGCAAGTTAGAATAACTTGTAAGTCATACAAATTGTTGAAGTAGGTGAATTGCGTGGGTATTGATTTACATACTTTATAATCAATATATTTGACTCATTGTTTTAGTGAAGTTAAAGCTAAAATCCTATATGGTAGGTCGTGACTTTTGCATCTTTGAGTCGGGTAATTTTTCACGTAAAAATTATTGTTATTAATTTTACTGTTTATTTCGTTTACGTCTATGGAAGTTCTTTGGTAATTTATGAAGGCACTCAAACTAAAACATACAAAGTCTGCTTATACTATTGACCGGCCCAAATACAATGGTGGTAGGTTATAAAATTCTTGATTTCACTACGTCTAAGCTTGAATTCATACAATACATCGAAGATCAACATTGACATCTGCTAGCTAAATTTTATTTGAATGGTAAATGATGAGGTAGGGAAATAATTAATTCTAAATGCTGAATTTATTTAAATTTTACCCAAAAAGAAAAAAATCATTTTTGTCTGTCACATATCCTCCAGTCATCTTTTTTATTCACAGTTTTTATTTATTCACAATTCCATCGAAGCACTGTACTTATTGCCAGATATAGTATCATCCCCTTGTCGAATGATGTTTTTTAGTTCAGTAACTAAAGTACATAAGAGATCGTCCAACTCCAACTCAAAGAATCAAATAAGGGGACCAACGTACCATAAGGAGCAGTTATCTCATCTCAAATCGTTTAGAAGATGTCTGATTCGTAATTATTATTTATTAATCATAGTGAATCAGTTGAGTAGTTCAGGTATAGTTGGATGCATGTTACTTCTCTGCAATATTGTCTCCCAAGTTAACCCCTTCAAATAGAAACAAAGCAATTTGGAGTTACAGGGTTCTAAGAATATGCAAGAATATATTCTATTTTGGTTTTTCATTCGGTGTGAGATATCCGTATTGATCCCCCGATTAATTCGGATTCGTACCGTATAAGTGCTATTTAAGGAAGAATAATTTTATAACAAAATTTTTTCATACTCAGGACTCGAACCCAGACCTCTGATTAGGGCGGAAAAATCCTATTCATCCTACCATAATCCTTATTAGGTTGCAAAATAATATTTCTTGGGAAAGATAATGATATATAGAAAGAAGAAAATAACTCAAAGTGTGAAGATTGATAAGGTTATGAGGCACAAATGAATTGCTTTATTTAGAGAATTATCCGTGCTCACTTAAAGTTTGCTACAGGATTTAGTGGCAAATTCTGAATTACTGTAGTCGACGTTTGGACATAAGAGTTGTAAAATTTCAGAAAAAAAAGTGAAATTTTAAAGTAAAAATGGTATTTGAAAATTAGAGTTGTGTTTGGACATGAGTATAATTTCTTGGATTGTTTTTTTCAATTTTTGTGAATAATCTAAGTGAAAATTTTGGGTTGTTTTTGAATTTTTGTAGTGATCTAAGTGAAAATTTTGGAAAAAAGCTTTTTGGAGCTTTTCAAATGTTGAATCAATTTCAAAATTCATTTTTAAGTGAAATTTAAAAAAATTATAATTAAACACTGATTTTGAAAAAAATTGAAAAAGTTCTTATATCAAAACGGGCTCGTAGTATTCTCGCACAATACAGCAAAGCCTTGTGAATTTTGACGACTAGCAATATAGTAGAATTCCCTAGATCAACTCTCAAATAATTTAAGTTTGAGAATTCACTTGTAAATCTGAATATAATTTAATGCATAACCATCTCCTAAGACATGTGACTTTTAGTTCTTTCTTTTCATTCTTTCATTTAAAGTTCGGTTGGCTTTTATAATTAGGGACCAACAAAGTCACACTCTTACCAAAGGATGCCTTTCAACGAACACGTCTTTTCATGAGTTATCACTATATTTTAAATCACACCATTTTGTAAAAGAATATAACCATTGTTTTCTTGAAATATACAGGACTAATGGTAAATGTATAATTCTGTTTGACTCAAAAGATGTTAAACTCTTTTTAAGCAAATCAATCAATGAAGATGAAGGGATAAATCAAAGTAAAAAATCTAGGATAGTTTTGGTAAAAATGGAATTGCAATAGTAGAGGAGATAGACCGGTAGAGATAAAGAGTAAAGAGAGAGAGCAAATTGTATTTCTTGTCCAAAGAACGGTCCCCTATTACAAGGCCTGGATTCCCCTTATATAATAGATGATCCTTTACTTATCACCGGAATGACAAAAGAAGAAGTATATTTTATAACGAAGCCAACGATGACGCAAGGACATCTCTCCTTTCTTTCCTAGGTCGCTCCCTCCCCCTGTACCGGCACGTAGATGCCTAATGGTTGGTCGTGCTACCTTTTGAGACGTGATAGACCAAATTCAAACCCATACACTCAGTCCCTCCGCTCGTCGAGGTCGCAGTGAGGTGCGTCCTCGATGGGCGGAACTAGTGCTTATTCTAAAGAGAATTTGTCTTGTCGAAACGTTACAACGTGGCTAGTAGAGGAGATCGTAATCATATTCGACATAACATTGAAAAGAACGCTCCTCCCTGGGTGACGGCAGCGTTTGCATGCATCATCATTATGCGTATTTTCGAGGCAGAAAGGCTGACAGTTTGACGCTTGGTTTCCCGCGCTGATTTGAAGCCTGCCGCCTCGGTTCTGGCGCCACCCAACCCTATAAATAGGTGAAGGGTTCAATCTCGTTGAAGAACTTTAGCCACTCTCGAGAATTTTTCGATCTTCTTCTTCCGATTTCGTATCTCCTCATTTTCTCACTTTCATTCTCGATCGGAAGACTTCTTTTCTCATTCTCCATTGGTGTGACCTGTTACTTTTATATAAGATCATGTTGAAATTCCGTCGCCCTACTGAGGAGGTTCCTGGGATTGTTCCGGTGAGTGAAGTGACTTTCTCCGATAGCAGAGACGTGGAGGTGGAGGATGATGACAACCCTCTTACAATGGAGCCATTATTACCACGACCTCCCTCGTCTTGGAGTGACTTCAGTAAGAACCCACCTCCTATTCCGAGCCCCGTACTTTCGGAGACAGACCAAAATCATCTCGTCGTTCTTCATGTAAAATACAGTATTCCTGCTCATGTGGAGATGGTTTTGGCGGATGGGGACTACGCTAACGCCCACATGCCCGGGTACTGCGCTTTCTACGAGTACCCATTTGTGATTGGTTATACCTTGCCTCTTTTTCATTTGGCGGACGAGTTATGCAGATTCTATCATATCTGCCCGGCTCAACTCATGCCATACAAGCTCAAAGTGCTCTTTTTGTTGAGAAAATATGCAGAACTAGCCAGGAGAGACGTCTCTGTGCACCACCTCTTGCATTTATTCTCCCCGGTTTCCTTAGGGGCACCATGGTGCACCTAAGGCTTCGTGGAACAAACGGACTAGTGGTCGGAACAGACGACCGGCCGAGCCGTAAGTACTGGCACAAATACTTTTTTATCAAGATTGAGCACGTGGTTTCCAACCCAGCCGGGTTCCTAGAAAAGTGGAATGACAATCGCAAGTATTGCAGTTCATTGTAGTCTCCATCTTGCGCAAATGTTGCTTCTGACAGTTTGTTTTGCAACTATGGCTCACCCACCTCAGCCCGTCGTCGGCCTCAGGAACTGGGTTGCCGGCCTATTGCCTCATGCGGATGAGACTCGAACGTGGGCTGCCTTCATTGAACGCTACAACCCTAAGGTTTCCTCAGGTAAACATTTTATTTATTGCATTGCCAGTCGTGTGGCTCTATCTCACTGTATGATTCTTGCTGATGACATGTCGGGGAGCTTCTAGGAGAAGGGCGCCAGTCCCTGCTTTTAGATGACATGCTGCTATCGTAGAAGCTCAGGACATTTTGTGTGCGTCAGCCTGAGAGGGCCGTCCTCTACGTTTTCAGCGGGAGACCCCGTCCGCCTCTACAACGGTAAGAGACAGACCCTCGTTGGCGCTGACTTCTCATCTTGTCGACGAATCCTCTAACGGTGACGAACCAATAGAGAGAAAAAGGAGAATATTGGAGTTAGGAAAGAGGGTGGCTACTGATGCTGACGGGAGTGGGGCATCTCGGACGACGTCAATGACCGTGTTCATGGATAATTCCATTTTGTCGGGGAGGTCAGCCCGTGAGAGGAGGGCTGCCCCTGGAGCTAGTTCGATGCGCTCCGCTGAGGGGGGTGCGTCGACCAACGTCAGAGTGCCTGGCATGGAAGCTGAGGGGTCGGGTTCCAACGTCGCCTCGGAGGATGTAAATGAATTTTTGGATCGCCACACCCATGTGGAAATGGTGACGGATGGGTCTCACCGTCGCATAGTAATCCCAGGGGATTACAATTTACTGCTAAATAGTGAGCAAGTCGCTTCGACCCTTACCCTTTTATGTGCCGCTCCTGAGAGCGAGACGCCCAGAATGATGAGTGATATGGAGCTGTCTCGAAAGATTGCTGGCATGGCCCAACAGGTTGGTTTCCTTACTTCTCTCTTTTTTTGTATTGTAGGATTGACATGTAAATATGTGCTTAAATCTATTTTTTAGACCCTCATCCCGGAGGTGGAGAGGGCTCGTCGTGAAGGAAGGAGGACGAATCTTTATAAGAAAATGTCAATAAAGTACCAGTAGCACCGTGCAAAGCATCGGGCGGTGTCTGACCTCTACCTTCAAGACCCTGAATTCCAGGTGTTCCGCAAAGGTCTCAAACAGTAGGAGGCCCAGTTGGAGAGCAGGGTTACAGAACTAGAGGAGAGAGACGGGGAGCTCGTGAGGGCCATCGCTCGTAACAACGAGTTGGAGGTCCTCTTTAAGGCGAAAGAGGATGAGCTCGAACTGGGTCAAGGGGTGACTGTAGAGAATGCCGACCTGCAGTTGAAGGTGACCTGTTTGAGCGCCGAATTGAGCGCCAAGACAGCAGAGATTGACGGTCTCAGGGGCGAGTTGAATGCCAATGCTGATAAGTTGGCCGCCGCCATTTATGAGATGGACTAATTGGAAGATGCGCTCTACCTATCTAGATCGGAACTTACACGGGAAAGAGAGGCCTCAAGCAATTGGATTGCTGAGATTGAGAGGTGTATTAGGGCAGGAGAGGCAAAATTGTCCTTGCTGCAAAGGCAAGTAGCTCCGTCGAGGGCAGGAGAAGCAGATTGCCACCCCGAGCCTTCCATATCTCGCCCTTTGGTCGGTCAGGGCTCGAATCGTCATTTATATAAGATGTGGGTCTATGTGGAGGCTCGACTCGATGTGTATAGAGTTTTTTGCGCCGAGGGCCGTGTGACAGAGGCAAAAGTTTAGACAGTGCACGCTGAAGCACGTACGGCTCGTGAGTCATGTGGATATGAGCCTAACACTCCCGATTGGGAGGGTGTTTCCCCTGACGACTTGAGCCGCCTCAATTCGGACTCATGCTATGAAGATTCTTACCCTGCTGTGGCCGACGATTAGTTTCAGTTTGGTTGTTTTATTTGAAAAGTCTTTTGAGCGCTAGTTGTATTGGGTCCCTCTTGCATGGGCGAATGTAAATAACACTTTGTTGCAATATAAACTATTTTTGCCATTTTGTTTGTTCGCCGTTTTTCCTTTTTAATTTGAAGCGAGACACTTGGTCTTCATAAGGATGTATTGATTATCGTTATAACCACATTTCATCGTCGTTCGAGTGAGATCGAGCTAATATCACTGGTCTTAGCCATTAGGATGTTGCTTCGATCGTGGTCGAAGTAGTATCCATCGTTGTTCGAACAAGGTCAAGCTAATATCGCTAGCCTTAGCCGTTAGGATGTTGCTTCGACCGTGGTCGAAGTAGTATCCGTCGTGGTTCGAACGAGGTTGAACTGATGTCGATGGCCTTAGCTGTTAGGATGTTGCTTCGACTGTGGTCGAAGTAGCATCCGTCATGGCTTGAGCGAGGTTGAAATGATGTCGATGGCCTTTGCCGTTAGGATATTGCTTCGATTGTGGTCGAAGTAGTATCCATCATGGTTCAAGCGAGGTCGAATTGATATCGATGGCCTTAGCCGTTAGGATGTTGCTTCAATCGTGGTCGAAGTAGTATCCGTCAAAGTTCGAACGAGGTTGAACTGATGTCGATGGCCTTAGCCATTAGGATGTTGCTTCGACCGTGGTCAAAGTAGTATCCATTGTGGTTCGAACGAGGTCAAACTGATGTCGATGGCCTTAGCCGTTAGGATATTCCTTAGAGCTTGGTCGAAGTAGTATCCATCATGGTTCGAACGAGGTCGAACTAATGCTGATGGCCTTAGCCGTTAGGATATTGCATTGATCGTGGTCGAAGTAGTATCCGTCGTGGTTCGAACGAGGTCGAACTGATGTCGATGGCCTTAGCCGTTAGGATATTGCTTCAACCGTGGTCAAAGCAGTATCCATCATGGTTCGAACGAGGTTGAACTGATGTCGATGGCCTTAGACTTTAGGATATTGCTTCTACCGTTGTCAAAGTAGTATCCATCATGGTTCGAACGAGGTTGAACTGATATCGATGGCCTTAGCCGTTAGGATGTTGCTTCGACCATGGTCGAAGTAGTATCCTTCGTGTACAAATCGATTGTGTTTCACATGATATAGGTGTTCATTCAAATGGAGAATCTTGTTCACACAATGGAGATTTCTATTTATACAATGGAATTCTGCTCATACAATGGAGGTTGCCTAGTGTAGTCCCTTCATTAATTTGGCCTAAAGGTCGTGCCGATAGGCCCGGGTGATGAACCACGCTCTGATCCACAGGGTGCTGTGTTGCCTCCTTGTTAAAAATCTCCCTGAGAAAACCCGATTGGGACAAAACTCAGGTAAGGAAAAAAGAGTACGGCTCAGGTGACACCTTTCAGAAGTGGAAATACTTGAGATGGGCAACATTCCAGTTGCTTTGGAGTAGTTTTTCTTCCATAGTTTCTAGTTGGAATGCTCCCTTGTTTGCCATCGCTATGATTTTATATGGTCCGTCCCAATTGGTTCCCAACTTTCCCTCGTTTAGGTCTTTTGATGCCAATGTTTTGGCTTTGAGGATTAGTCGCCAACTTTGAGTGATCTTACCTTTGCTTTCTTGTTGTAATATCTCTCTACTTGTTGCTTCTGGGCTATCATTCTTATGTGGGCCATATCTCTCCGTTCTTCGACCTCATCTAGGTCTTGCAACCTACTCTCATCATTAACTGCTCTGCTTATATGGGAGTATCTCAGGCTAGGCTTCCCAACTTCGATGGGTATGACTGCGTCGGTCCCATAGACCAGTGAGTATGGTGTTTCTCCTGTGCTGGACTTTGGTGTAGTTCGATATTCCCATAATACTTCAGGTAATAATTCGGGCCATAGCCCTTTGGCTTCTTCGAGCTTCTTTTTTAATATGTTTAATACCACTTTGTCGGAGGACTCGGCTTGGCCGTTGGCAGCGGGGTGATATGGTGTGGAGAGTATACACTTGATATGCCATTTTTCGAAGAACTTAATTGTTTTCTTCCTGACAACTAGGGTTCGTTATTGCAACTAATTTCTTTCGGGAAGCCAACACGACATATAATATTCTTCCATATAAAGGCGATGACCTCATGTTCGCGTATTTGTGCATACGCACCTACTTCGACCCATTTAGAGAAATAGTTAGTTAAAACCAAAAGGAAACGTACCTTTCCTCGTCTTGCCGGAAGGGGGCCGACTATGTCCATTCCCCATTTTATGAAAGGCCACAGGGAAGTGATGGAATGGAGGAGTTCCCCTACTTGATGTATCATAGGGGTGTATTTTTGGCACTACTCGTATCTCTGGACATAGTCTGTTGCTTCTTTTTTCGTAGTGGGCTAATAGTATTTGGCACGGATGAGGCATTAGATGAGGGCGCAATTCCCTATATGGGCTTCGCAGTGATCCTCGTGTACATCCTCCAGTACTTGCCTTGTTTGGTGCGACCCCAGACATTTGGCTAGGGGACCACCAAATGTTCTCTTGTAGAGGTCGTGATTTACTAGGCTGTACCGAGCGGCCTGCAGTCGGAGTTTCCTGGCTTCTTTTCTGTCTTGCGGGAGTGTTCTATCCTGTAAATAGGATACCAGATGGTTACGCGAGTCCCAGGTTAAATGTAGAGAGAGTACCTCAACGTGGTCTATTGCAGAATGTAGGAGGGTGACGATATTTCCCTTGTTGATATTCCTGGTGGCCGCAGCTAATTCGGCAAGGCTGTTTGCTTCAATGTTTTGTGCCCTAGGATCTGATCGATGCGGCACTCATCGAATTCAGGCATCAATTTATGGATTTCCGATTGATACTTCTGCATTCTTTGCTCTTTCATTTGGAAAGTCCTGATGACCTGATTTACGATGAGTTGAGAGTCGCAATGAAGGACGAGCCGTCGTGCGCCATATTTGAGGGCTAACTTCAGACCTACAATCACAGCCTCATACTCGCCCTCGTTGTTAGTCATCTCGGGGCATCGTATGGACTGACAAATTACTTTGCTCGTAGGGACTTCGAGGACGAGTCCCAGTCCCAGTACCGATCCCGAGGTGTTCTAAGCACCGTCGGTGTAGAGAGTCCAGAGGTCAGTACGTGTGGAGGCATGAAGTGCTTCTTGCTCTAGCTCTGGAAATATTTCTGTGCTAAAATCGATGATGAAATCAGCGAGCACCAGCGACTTAATCGTGGTTCGCGAGTGATAGGTTATGTCATGCTCACTGAGCTCTATCTCCCATTTGGCGAGTCTGCCTGAGAGCTCGGGTTTATGTAGAATGCCCCTTAGGGGGAAGGTGTTATTACTTTTATGGGGTGACACTGAAAATATGGTCTAAGTTTGCATGAAGCTGTGACTAGTGCTAGAGCAAGTTATTCAAGGTAAGGCTACCTCGTCTCGACATCTATTAAGGTCTTGCTGATATAATAGATAGGGGATTGTGTACCTCTGTTTTTAAAAACTAGGACTACGCTAACAGCTACCTTAGATACGGCTAAATACACGAGCAAACATTCACCTGGGTCAGCTTTGATGAGTAACGGTGGAGAGGACAGGTATGCTTTTAGTTTCTTTGGTCGTCAATGCATTCCTCATTCCATTGCAGCCCATGATCCTTCCTTAGTACGTTAAAGAATTTGTGACATATGTCCGAGGATCGTGAAATGAACCTCGACAAGGCAGCTATTTGCCTCGTCAGCTTCTGCACCTGTTTCTTGCTGGTCAGTGCTCAGGTATGGAGTCAATGGCTTTGATTTGATCTGGGTTGACTTCGATTCCTTGTTGTAATACGAGGAGGCCTAGGAATTTTCCTGAGGCCACGCCGAAAGCGCATTTTTCTGGATTCAACTTCATCCCGTACTTCCTCGATATCTCGAAGGCTTCCTTCAAATGATCAATGTGGTCCTCTTTATTTGTCGACTTTACGAACATATCATTAATATAGACCTATATCATTTTGCCGAGCTGTTCCTTAAATATTTTGGTGACCAACAGCTGGTAAGTAGCCCCCGCGTTCTTGAATTCGAACGGCATTACCTTATAGCAATAAGTTCCTTGATGGGTGACGAAGGTTGTCTTTTCCTCATCCTCTTCGGCTATCAGGATTTGGTTGTAACCGGTGTAAGCATCTACAAAAACTCAGCAGTTCATTCCCTATCATTGCATCGATCAGTTGGTCAATATAGGGTAACGGGAAGGAGTCTTTTGGGCATGCCTTGTCAAGTCAGTGAAGTCCACGCACATTCGTCACTTCCCGCTCATCTTTTTGACCATGACTACATTGGAGACCCACTAGGGATACTTCGATTCTCTGATGGAACCATTGGTGAACAATTTGTCCACCTCTTCACTGACTGGTACGTTGATTGCAGTATTAAATTTTCTCCTTGCCTGCTGTACTGGCGGATAGAGTAGGTCAACATTCAACCTATGAGTGGTGATATCCCTTGGGATGCCCGGCATATCTGAGTGGGAAAAGGCAAACAAATAAGAGTTGTTAGTCATAAATTCATTATACTTACCTGGTTCTGGGAGGTTGTGCCTGATGTAAGCCTTTTTTGTGCTGTCGGCGTTGTCCGGCTGGACTGGGTCGAGGTTTTCTATAGTGGCTTTGCAAGCCTCTATGATGTCGGGGTCTCTGATGACCTCTGCTGGTGGGTCGAGCTTAGTCTCCCTCATGGCTAATTGCTATTCCTCCGCGCTCGCTCGTTTCAGTTGTTTGGTGTGCGTGCAATCCTGGGCGATCCAGTAGTATTCTTGGGCAGCACATGGTTCGCCTCGAATACTGAATACCCCCCACGGGGTTGGAAATTTGAGTACTTGGTAAAAGCTCGATGGGACGGCTTGCACAGCATGTATCCAAGCGCGTCCTATGATTGCGTTATAGGCCGTTTCCTGGTTCATGATGTGGAATGTGGTTTACAACGTGACCCCTCATGCTAAGACATGTATCATTATTTCCTCGGATGTCCGCTCTACTGCATTTTTAAAACCGGTTAGTGTTATATAATGCAGTATTATTCTGTCCGTGAGCCTCATTTGCACGAGAACTCTCAGGTGGATAATACACGCGCCGCTTCCTTCGTCTACCATGATTCTTTATACATTTGTATCAGCGATACGTAAAGTTATAGCTAAATTATTGTAGTGAGGGAAAGACAAAACGTCGGCATCTGAGTTTCCGAATATGATACTATCTTCGAAGTCGTCATACCGTTCGTGGGTGACCGTGTGTTTGAGTTTGTGCGTGGTGGTGAACTTCACTTGGTTGATCGCTAACTTGTCGTTGACGCCGATAATCATCTGCATGGTGCGTGCCGGTGAAAGTTGTTTTGGAGGTCTTTTAGAGGGGTCTCATCCTCTGGCAAAATTAGCCCTTCCTTTATCACTAAGAAGTTCCTTTAGGTACCCTTGATTTAGCATCCTGACCACCTCTTGTTGCAGGCCTATGCAATCTTCAATTTTGTGTCCTTTTTCCTGGTGGAATTCGTAGAGGACATTTGACCTTCTTGCACTTGGGTCCGATATCATTTTCGGTGGCCACTGCACCTTAATGCCCAGCTTTTCCAGTGCGTACACTATTTTTGAAGGGAAACACAAAAGTTATGAGCAGATAACAGTGGAACTCTTTCATTCCGAAGGGGTATCGTCTGTCGTAGCATGGCATCCGCATATCTCGGAGGGGGTGGGTTGGAGGTTCTGATGTAAGGCTGATGCCTTTCTCGATTGAAACGTGGGGGTTGGTCCCTTCTTTCATCATTACGTCGATCTCTTCTCGCCTCAACCTTGACTAACGTTAGCCGCTGAGTTGGACAGTTAAGATCGTCTTCATCTGCCCTTACTTCGGCGTAGTAGGCGTTATGGATTTCTTCCCATATTGTCGGAGGGTATTTTATGAGTCTGCTGAGAAATTTCTTAGTTGCTTTCGATCCGTTCCTATTCAGCCCATTTTGGAAGGCTGCGACCGCCATTCCTTCTGACACGTTTGGCAGTCCCATTCTCACCCAGTTGAATCGGACCAAGAATTCTCGAAGACCCTCGCCCGCTGTTTGCCGGATGGCGAAGATGTCGTTGACCCTTGCTTCAACCTTCTTTACTCCTGCGTGAGCGGTGGCGAATTTGTCTGCCATCTCCTCGAACGTCGATATCGATTATGTTGGTAACTGTGAATACCATGTTAATGCTCCTCTTGTCAAAGTTTCACCGAACTTTTTCAATAGTACGGATGGCATTTGTTCTTTTGACAGGTCATTGCCCTTTACCGCGGTGACATAATGGATTAGATGATCTTCTGAATCTGTGATCCTGTCGTATATTTTCAAGTATGGTGGCATTTTGAAGGTTTTAGGGATGGGGTAAGGAGCACCCTCCTCACTGTACATTTGTTCAACAAACCTTCCCACATCGCATTTTGGTAGCAGCTTGGGGGCACCATGTATTTTGTCGACCCTTTCCTGGTGCTCTTTCATTTGATCACAAAGTACTTTGTTCTCGATTTTCATTTCTTCCATTTTCTTTAGGATGGTTGCGAGTACATCACCACTTGCGTCGATGACAGTGCGGGTGCTGCTCGTTCGTGTAGGGCCAGGCTCGCTCGCGATGGCTGCAATTTCCGCCGTTGGTAAATCTTCAGCATTTCCTTGAGGGGGTTTCTCGAGCATGTTGTTTAGGGTGCTCGTCAACCATTCCTCTAGCAGCTTTTTAATTGCTGGTGGTATTTCTTTCGCCGTATACGTGGAAGCTCCTCTCTCACGCAAGACTGTTAGATCCCCGTGTGAAGAGGGTGAGATCTCCCCCTTCGGTGTACCTCTTGGTGTTATATTCTCGGTATCTTCCCTATTGGCTTCGTCGAGGGAGCCTAAGAGGTTGTTTGAGACATCTGCTATCATTTTCAACCTTACTTCTTTTTACGCCATTGTTGGTTCTTATGGGGTATGAAGAATATTGATCGTTGCTTTTGATATCTTAGATGAGAACTATGATTTCGACTATGGAAATCTCCACAGACGGCGTCAAATTATTTGACTCAAAAGATGTTAAACTCTTTTTAA
Source organism: Nicotiana glauca (assembly GCA_026770625.1). Lineage (NCBI taxonomy): Eukaryota > Viridiplantae > Streptophyta > Magnoliopsida > Solanales > Solanaceae > Nicotiana > Nicotiana glauca. Next base: position 30,102 of record MU716487.1, read on the forward strand.
GCAAATCAATCAATGAAGAAGAAGTGGTAAATCATAGTCAAAAATAATAAACCCTAGGATAGTTTTAGGAAAAATAGAATTGCAATAGTAGAGGAAATAGACCAGTAGAGAGATAAAGAGTAGAGAGAGAGAGCAAATTATATTTCTTGTCCAAAGAACTGTCCCTATTATAAGTCCTGGATCCCCCTTATATAATAGAGGATCCTTTACTTATCACCGGAATGACAAAAGAACAAGTATATTTTATAACGAAGCCGACGATGATGCGAGGACGTCTCTCCTTTCCTTCCCAGGTCGCTCCCTCCCCTGTACCGGTACGCAGACGATGCCTAACGGTTGGTCATGCTACCTTTTGAGACGTGATCGACCAAATTCGAACCCCTACAAATTCAACAACTAAATTATCGATCCACGCGAGAAAATAATTAATAGTATGGGCTTAATTAAGTAATATTAATACGTAGTACTAGGTTTATTATTATTCTTCTACTTGTTTAGTTATGTTTATTTTAAAAGTTTGCCAATTGTCACTTCTAAATATGTCGTCGTTTTACAAGTGAATATTATAGGGGGTTGCTACGATCCAAATAGTGTCCGAACTGGATGGAGATAACAAACGAAGACACCTTAGTAAAAGTTCGTTGGCAAAGGGAAGACATGTTGGGCATTAAACATTCAGTTTGATGAAACACTGTCAGTAACTTGTTGGACCAGTTGTCGGCTACCGTGCTAAATCTTTTCTCCATCAATGCTCTGCACACATTACAGATCATTCTTTTACATTATATTAATTCCTCTTCCAACCTCAGAATAGAAGAAACTGTCTCTTTTGCTATGGCTTATACATGTGTCGCCGTGCATGTAATAGTATATACTAGTACAAGTTAACAAGATATTCATACACCTCTCTTTTACTGGCCGAACTGCATGCTAGATGTTGGATTAACATGATTTGATGTAAATAATATATTAGGAGGTGGAGAAGTAGATCCACAACTTAAGTTTTATGCTTTTTCAATCTTTAAGATTTTTACAATTAAACTCTTCCATCGATTCTTTATCAATGGCCCACCCTTTCTTTGAACCTTGTCAATGATCGAACTTGTATAGGAAAGACTTGATGAGCGACAGGTGGATATACGATGAGTTGACATGTGAAAGCAAAGATAAGTAAGATATGAGTCGGCAAATAGTTGACACCGATTACGAACATATGATTGGTGCTAAATAAGTTCCGAAGGTGTTCAAACCGAGGGCAAAGATTTGAAAGAAAGATATAGTTTGAAAATGACAACATTTAATGAGCGACCGTTACAAATAAATTCCTTCCGTTATGCATCCATCAATATGGGTTTTATTCACGTTACAGAAGATCTTGATTTGGGGATCTTGTCTTCGTGAATTGAGATATAACTAGGAGAATATGTATTCATTGTAGTGGACGAAAAAAATCATCTGTACACTAATGCCAAAATAACTTTTTGTTCTTGATAGCGCTCTTATTATTGCTGCCGGAGAAACTAATTCTATAATCTGACTTGTATTTTTCCTTCAAGTTATTTTAATCAATTCATTTATGTTCTTAGCCATTTTATATTCTTGGATTAAATTAATTCTCTTGTCTATAAATCACGTTACAAATTCAATTATATCATTTTACGGGTAAACAATTTGGCTCCCACTGTGGGGCATAGATAATTGTGTTATTAATTTGATCCATTCATCTGTTACTAACGTATTTTGAAGTTTTTTCTTAGTAAAAATAAAATCAGATATGGCAGTTAATAATGTGAACAACTCTTTAAATGTTGGACAAACAACGAGCGTGAGGAGATATTCCAACGTGTTGATTCAACCATCGAAACTCGCAATGAAGGACATGAGACAACTCCGATCCGCGAAGAACAAAATCCTCGGCATGTGAGGAGTCCAACTCCTAATGAGATGGACTACGAACATATTGTTAAAATGTTCAAAGTTTTGAGAGAGCAACAAGGGAAAATTATGAATCATATCTCAAGACAAGACGGAGTTGAAGCAGGCGATTTTGGCTGCTCCAATGAAGGAGTTCGAGTCCCTCCCGGTGTGCCTGCAAATCAAACAACACAAAGAACTGAAAACGTTTCATTGAGGTAGGAGTTCGATTTTAATAAAAATGCGGTAGGTAGTGCATTAGTGGATTCGGGAACGATAACAAAGTCAATGATCCTTTCAAAATTGAACTCATGATATTTATGAGGAAAATGAATGATCGGATGAATCAAAATACTAAAGAATTTCATGCCGGGACGGATGGGAGCACCACCAGTGTTGAAGGGATCAGATTCCAAAACATAGCTGCCGTTCAAATCGAGTGCGGCCCCAGAATTGATTCCGAACAGATTCAAGATGTCCGATATTCCGAAGTATGATGGAACTTCAAATCCACAATATCGTAACACAACATACACTATGGCTGTTAAAGGGAAATAACTTGGCCTTACATGAGATTGAATCCGTCTTCTTGAAGAAAATTGGCGAAACCGTAACGAAGGGTGCTTCAATATGGTATTCTCTTTTATCTGAGCATTCGATTGACTAATTTGAAATGCGTGGAGATTAGTTCATTAAAGTTCATGCTGGGGCAAGGAAAGTCCAAGCCAGGAAAACAGACATATTCAAAATCGCTCAAGGAAAGTCTAAACTGTTGTGAGAGTTCGTAATCTAGTTTCAAAAGGAGAGGATGATGTTGCCGGCAATACCGAATGAATGGAAAACTGAAGCGTTCACTGAAGGTCTCAATCCATTGAGCTTAAATTCCTTCAAGAAATTGAAGGAAAGCCTGCTGGAATTTGAAGAAACCACATGGGAAAATGTCCACAATCATTATGAATCAAAAATCAAAATCGAAGATGATCAACTGCATTTTTCGGTGTCAACTAAAGGTTAAAATTGCAATCGGAATCAGGAAAAGTTCAAAACTAATTTTGTTGCAGACCGGGGGTCTTCCAGAAGTCATTTTCAGCATTAAGAAAAAGCTAATGGGTGAGGAAATAAAGGATTGCAGTCATTAGACAAGTTTGTATCATATAGAAGGACAGATCGTGGTTAGAATTGCTGAACTTTGCAGGAGAAGGAGCCATCAGGATCCAGGGATTCAGGATACTCCTAGTTATTTGATCACAACTTCAATATGAGCTTAGTAGATTTGGTTTCTGATATGAGAAACATCATGGAGGCTAGATTCCGAAGCCAATTTGGTCGGATCATAGTGAAAGAGAATCTAATCTATAATGTGAATTTCACGGAACCCATGGCCACAGGACCGGGGACTACTGACATCTTCACGAAGATGTCGCAACAGTGTTAAAGAAGAATCATCTTAAAGAATTTTTGAGTGATCGGGCCAAAAGCAATTATGGGAGTAACCGAGATGCTATGGAATCAGCCAACCGATTGCAGGGTGACCTTGCCTAACGATAAACATGATCTTTAGTAGTGTTGAAGTAAATGGAGTGACAGTTTTTGTAGCAAAGAAGACAAATATATCGGTATCTCCTAGCAAGAGGATCAGAGAAGCATCAGAAGATGATGAAATCACCTTCATTGAAGAAGATGCTTATGGCCTTCTTTTACTACACAACAATGCTCTGGTAATATCACTTAATATTTTAGATTTTAAAATTTAATGTGTATTGGTTGATCCAGGTATTTCAGCCAATATCATTTAGTTGAGAGTTATGGAACAAGCAAAGTTGATGGGAAAAATAGTCCAGGCAACAAAGCTTCTGGCCGCATTCAACCTAACGAGTGTAACAACCCAAGGTGAGATTTTACGGCCCAAACATGCTGAAGACATAACGAAGAACACTTTTTTCGAAGTGGTGGATGGCATTATCGTATACAATGAGATCGTTGGTAGTCCTTGAATTCATGAGATGAAGCCTGTGCCGCCGATTATCATTAGTTGTTAAAATTACCAACACCATAGGGGATCAAGCAGATGAAAGGTGATCAACCTACAACAAGGGAAATGAATGTAGTGAATCTATCCACTAGCAAGGAGGGAGGAACAAGAAAATAGAAATTGCAAGACTGGTGTCCTCTTCCATCCTGATTGGATACAATGGGGAAGAGGAGTGATCGGATTTCTATGAGGTACTGAGGTCTTTCCAGGGATCGGAAGAAACACATGCAACAACATCAACCGCAGAGGAGCTCGAATGATAATAGGCTATATAAATGATATTTACACTCGAAATGTACCATGCTTTATTGTTGTTTTAAATGCTAAATGATAACAAAATACTTTAATTGGTATTTTTTTTGCTTTCCAGGGACTAATCCAAGTTAGGAAGACCCTATGGAGTGTTTTGGAGTCAAGAATATGGATAAAAAGGCCAATCAAGAAGAACCCGGGTGAAAATAAGCAAGAAAGATGCAAAGAAGGACTAGGCTTGATGCCATTGCAACCGCGGTCGACTGCGGCTGGACCACGGTGGGCGAAGAAAGCGAGGCAGAATGTTGGTGTTTCACCACGGTCTTGCCGCATTCTGCCGTGGCCACGGTGGACTGTGTAACTACCCAGAAATTTTGGGACTAAAGTGTAAATCGGGGGAAACTTATCCCAACCCTTTATAAACTCAACAAACTCGCCCAATCAAAGGTTAAGCTTGTCTTTGGACTGATTTGGAGGCAATAACAAGTGTGAGAAAAGCAATAAAACATGAGAGTTTTTTCAATCTTGTCTTTGTTATTTCAAATAGACAGTATGAATACTTTTGTAGTTTTATCTTGCCTTGCTATGAGAAGCTAATTCCTTAGTCTAGGATTTTGATGGAACCTATTGAAGGATGAATTTCTTGTTATGTTAATATAGTTTGACCCATTTAATCTCTATTTATTCAACTACGTTCTTGTTGTAGTTAATTGATAGGATCCTCGATTATCTATGCCTATTTAGTATACATAACTCAGGAGAGAGTGCATATTTAGGTAATTGTTGAATAACAACACTCCCAAAGTATATGAGGGATCAATAACCGAGGGTTTAAAGGCAGGATTAAGGATAATAAAGCATTCGGTGCAATTTAAATGAGCTGCAATAAATAAAGCCAGCTAGCCTAACTCGGGAGAGTGCGTCTAGTAAATTGACGTGATTACTCAGGAGAGATTTACGGTAATAAGAGTGCTCATGATCGATAGAGACAGTTAGGCAAATCTATATGTGTGCACGGAGAAATTGGAGGACCGACTTCTCATTGGAAAAATGCTCCGAAAGATAACTCCAGAGGCCCGAGATCTCGAGCCGGCTATTTCTTTCAAGATATGTCGACACCCAACCGAAGGTAGCATCGACCGAAACCCTGACGAATGTAGAAAGTTCACGAAGAACGTATTCGAGCTCGACTGAGTCTATGTGAGCAGCTCAATGTCGGCCCACACACACGTCATAAAGCTACTTGGCTTCCCCATCCCATTTCCTTTATCACGCAACATATCTTGTACTAAGTTTGGACTCCCCACTCTTATAAAAGGGGAGTCATTAACACCCTGTAAAGGGAGAGCTCCAACGATTCTACAAGAGTGTAATAATGTCTTCTATCTCTCTTTTCTCTAACTCCTTTTTCTTTACTGTCTCGAAGTCATTTTAGCTTATTTGTCTTCTCATCTATTCTTTAGTTGATATTGGCCCAAGCATACATCGATATCCTTCGCTTTTATATGTGTTCTTCACCGTATAACTTAGTTTTGGCTATAAAGAGCTTCATTTGATTATATATTTAACCGTTATATCATCCTCGACTATCCCCGATAGCTCAACCTCGACCTCACAGTCGACCCCAAAGTCCTCATCGGCCCAACTTATACCTGGGCAGCAAGCCCTTCTGTTCGATCCTTATCTCATTTTAGTTCGCGCTCCATCGTTAAATTTCATATTACTAGCATCATCTGCTCTAAAAACTAGCTCGGTAATAGATCACATATTTTTAGAGTCCCAATTTACAAATTTAATTGTCATACTATTTTCACGGTAAATAGTTTGGTGCCCACTGTGGGGCTAAAAATAATAGTGATTATTTTCTTTCTAGTTTCTTTACACAAACGCATATTATCTTTCACACTTTTTCTTGTCCGCGATCCTTTGATTTCAGGTAAAAATGTCTAGCTTAGTAAACAGAGTTGAGAACGATCATCTCGAAAATCACGGGGAAAATGGTGTAGCTATCCCGGCCGTCGGAACACCACTACAGAATCTTGATAAAGCACCAGGACCAGTTCTAGCGGATGCGGATTCACAGGACACACATCAAGTCAACGAAACTTCTCACACCGATAGAAGTATGTGACACAGCAACCGACAGGAAGTTCAAAAAACCCCGGCCCGGGAAGAACATGAAGTTAGTCTTCACATTATTTTTGAAATGTTGCAGGCACAACAACTAGCCATTGCTTAGTTACAAAGCCATCAGAGAACTCCCAGCACACCAGCACCGGAGATAGCTCCCCCCGCCGAGCAAATACCCAAAAGATCAAATGATAACGGGTCAATGGCTAACCCTACCATAGTGAAGATACTGGAGGATCTCACCAAAAGGATCGAATTGGGTGAAAAAATGATTGCACCCAACGATAAAAAAGTTAAGTCCTACAACCCTCAAGTGGATCATATCCCGAGAGCGCCCCCAATCCTAAAAGGTCTGGATTCGAAGAAATTCATACAGAGGCCGTTCCCCGAGGAAGCGGCCCCGAAGCCCATTCCTAAAAAATTTAGGATGCCGGAACTCCCCAAATACAATGGTACCACCGATCCCAACGAACATGTCACTTCCTATACCTGCGCTATAAAAGGCAACGATATAAAAAATAAAGAAATCGAGTCTGTGTTGCTGAAAATATTTGGAGAAACACTCTCGAAAGTGGCCATGATGTGGTATCACAACTTGGCTCCCGACTCTAAAGATTCATTCGCTATGCTAGCAGACTCCTTCGTAACGGCACACACGGGAGCCATCAAGGTAGCAACGAGGAAGTCCGACATTTTCAGAATCAAGCAAAGAGAGAACGAGATGTTGTGGGAATTCATGTCCTGCTTCCAGATAGAATGAATGGAGCTACCACCCGTCTCCAAAGTCTGGGCGGTACAGGCCTTCAGCCAAGGCCTGAACAAACGAAGCTCGGTGGCCTCGAAATAGCTGAAGAAGAACCTGACCGAATATCCGGCCATGACTTGTTCGGACGTCCACAACCGGTACCAGTCAAAGATCAGGGCCAAGGACGACCAACTAGGAGCCCCTTCGGGCTCAGTATACCAAGCAGACTCCTGGTAAAAGAAGCGAGACCAAACAAAGAAAGGTACTAACCGTACCTCGAAGACAAGAAGAATGCCCCCCAGACACAACCTACCCCGCAACGATCGAAGGATAGATCGAGGACATGGCCCTCGAGGACTCATCAACAGAACCAGGTTTGATCAAAGCATAGCACTAGCAAACCCGCCCCACTTATTAGAATACAACTTCTATGTCGATGTTTTAGACATTGTGTTCGCTATCGGCAAGATCAGGGATGGCAAGTGGCCCAAACTGATACAGTCAGACCCTTTACAGAGAAATTATAACCCAGTATGCGTGTTTCACAACACGCACGGTCACAGGACTGAGGATTGCCATCACCTACGAGAAAAAGTGGCTCGACTACTCAACAAAGGGCATCTCCTGGAATTTCTCAGCGATCGGGCCAAAAATCAATTTTGAGATAGGGAGGCGACCAAGAAAAATGAGGAAAATAAGCCGCAACATGTCATCCACATGATTATGGGGGGCGCCGATGCCACATAAGAACCCGTAGAGAGAAGAACAAAGATATCCATCACCAGAGAAAAATAGACTCGGGGGTATATCCCTGAAGACGCCCTCACGTTCGGCGAAGAAGACACCGAGGCCTTGTCTCAACCCCACAACGACGCCCTAATAATCTCCTTTCTTGTAAATTCATTTAAGATAAAATGTGTACTCGTGGATCCAGGTAGCTCGGCCAATATCATCAAGTCGAAGGTGATAGAACAACTCAGGCTGCTCGAAAGAATCATGCTCGCAACTCGGGTCCTCAACGGTTTCAATATGGCTAGCGAAACAATGAAGGGAGAAATCATCCTCCCGGTTATCATAGCCGGCACAACTCAAGACACTAAGTTCCATGTCATTGAGGGAGATATGAGATATAATGCCTTATTTGGAGGGCCCTGGATGCACTACATGAGAGCAGTACCATCAATCCTCCATCAGGTGATAAAATTCCCGACAAAGGCCAGGATCAAAACCGTCTACCAGGAATAACACGCGGCAAGGGAAATATTCGCTATACATGATTTGGTACCAACGCTCACGCCTCCACCCCTAAGTGAAATCACGAGCAGACCAAGTCTCGCCCCCGGTCGAACTTGACAAAACAAAGTAAAGATTCATATCGCATCTTCGCCCCCGGTCAGTAATAATAGGCTAAGTCCAAAGATGTCACCAGCATATCTAGCTTTAAGGTACAATCATTCCTTTTGTTATGTTATTTTTGAAATCCTAGATTAAACTTCATGCATACACCCAAATCGAAAGCTGTCGAGACGATAATACTGCTACAGAACCCTAAAGCCCCAAAGGTGCACCTGTTGCACTCTTTTGCTTCGACCGAGTTTTTGTCCTAAAAGAAAGGTTTTTACCGGCAAGGTTTTTAACGAGGCAATATTTACAAGGCACTAGGAGGGGAACTCTGCAAAATATTCAAAACAAACCCCGCAGCCGACTTTTGAAAAAGCGAGAGGGAATTTCCCCTAGATTGCGGCCCGCTTGTAGGAATTTTGAAAAAACACCAGATAAGGTTCCCAGTAAGAAAATGATGCATCGAAACACCGCTACAATCAGGCCCCGTCAGCAAAAACATGTACTATTGTATCAATCAATCAAAAAATACTTTTTGTCAAAAGGGAAGAACTCTTTCTCAGAGTAAGATAACAAATCTTTTCCCCTGAAACACCCGAAAAATGCAGGAACAGGTGCCAGCAGTTCAAAATGCCCCAAACGGCCTCCGGGTCGAGGCTATGAAACCGTAAGATTCTCCAGGCAAGGCAAACACGCAAGCAATCAGCCTTGGACCAATATAGGTCGGACCAACAAAACAAGGCATATTGCGATAACGGATCAAAGGACGTCTTCCAGCACTCCGTTCTCCGAACGGGGAAGTCTCAGTATATTTCTGGCAGGGTTCTCTTAACCAAATGCATCCCAAAATACTCGAAGACTTAATGCCTACAATTGGGCACTCGCACGACCCCAGGGTCGGAACTCCGGGCACGTAAATCCCCTATAATGCAACTTCACGTTCACAAGAAGCAGTCTTCACGCTTAAATAACTTGATGACTCGGAGACTAACAACAATCGCCATACGCTGGAAAATCCGAAACTGTAAGACCCTTAGCGGGTAGACTTGGCATAACCAGGTCTATTCTACATCACAAAAAAAACTGTAAGACCTCAATATGCATGAAAATCCCGAAGTTTAGGCTATACGTCCCATTTGTAAAAATTCCGAAAGGGCATACCCTCGATAGGGTGAGTCCAGGATTGAATTGACCCAACTAAATTTGCAACTAGCAGAAATACAGATGATATAAGTTGCGGGGTTCCTCCTCTTATTGCTACGTGCTGAAGACAAGGTGCATCCCCAACCAGCGTAGAATATTGAAAACTGTATACACACAACAAAAAAGGCAAGAAACGATCATTTCGCTTTTTTTGGAAGTCATAGCCCAGTGTTCTCCTCCTCGTTATCCTCAACATCGGTCAACAGGAATTTGGCATCATGCTCCTCTCCTTTGGCTTGCTCGATATCCCTCGAGAGATCAAAGCCCCTGGCATGATGGAAGATTTCCCTCCGATATCTATACCTCACGTACTATTTACTATTTGGCATGGTCGTGGGTCTTCTACAACTCAGCTTTAACGGTAGCGAAACTCCTCGAATAAGCTACCATTTTCTACCCCGACCGGGTATCATTCATCACAACCTCGATTCGAACATTCATCCGCACCAGCACAAAAAGACCATAGGACAGGCAGGCTTGACAAAAGCCTGACTCAAGGCCTGAAACAGCTGGACTAAACGTGAAGGTTCCGACTCGATTCGAACATTCATCCGCACCAGCACAAAAAGACCAAAGGACAGGCAGGCTCGACAAAAGCCTGACTCAAGGCCTGAAACAGCTGGACTAAACGTGAAGGTTCCGACACCTGCTCACATCAGCAATCGCACTCAAAAGTTCCTCGGCCCTACAGATCGGTTCCGAACCTACGTGGGTCCCGCTGAAACATGAAAACCAGTCTGCCAGATCAAAAGCAATAAAAATGAGGTACAAATTCATGACTTCTTTCATTACATATATATATATATATATATATATATATATATATATATATATATATATATATGCGCGCTCTCCGTCTACAAGCATAGTCTGTAAGAAGCAAAATAATGAGTGGCAAGGTCGGCACTCCAAAAAATGACGGCTATCAGCCCCAGCCTCGTTCTCAAAGGCATCAGCAGTAAACGAGCCGGGCACCATGCCTGACTACCCTCACTCAAGCAAATCCTTCCGGAAAAACGGTACCCCCAGCATGAGTCCCTACGAGCAAACGCTCCCTTTGAAGATTCGGGCCTGGCTCAAATTATCGATGATAAATCACCACTCCTTCACCATCCTCGGTTCAGCTTAGTGCTATGCCAGTCTGGGCACCAGCTGTTCCTGATCTGGACTCTCCGAAGAATCAAAGTACAGCTCCACATCCATATCCACTCAAATCAAAACTCAAAGATCCAAGATGCGGAGGGATCATGCCGAAACCTGCCACAAAGTGAAGCCGGCAAAGCTTACTCAATGACCAAACACCCTCTTGGCGGCACTATCCTTATTGGCCTAATGGAAACGCCACTCTAAAAAACATCAGGCTCAGATGATGCACTCTCCTCGGAGGCACGAGCCAGTCTTTCCCCAATAAAAGCTCCTTCACAGGTATGCAGCACATATCTCATTTATCACCGTGCACGTTTTTTCTCCATACCCTGAAAAAGCAGCTGCTAAAGTCTTAATCCGCCAAGAACCATAAAATCACCAAGCTCCAAGGATCCCCTGGGGATGGAAGAAACTTCACAAGTGCACATGAAAAAGGCCAGAACGAGCCAACGCCAATCAAAGGCACAAACCTTCGGCATCAATTCCGACACCAAGGTAATGCTTGACTGTCACGACCCCAGTTCGCCCTTCGTGAACATGTCGTGACGGCACCTAGTCCCTACGACTAGGTAAGCCTAACCATGCGAAAAATAAACCAATTTGCGGAAGAAAGTAATTACACTGAACTAGTGAAATAAATCAGTGTTTAAGGTGCCGCCTGGCACATACAACAACAAGTCTCGAAGTTAACAAATATTTCCAAAACCCGGAATCTCACAAATCACAATCTAAGGGATACATAAGAGGCTCTGACTCAAGAATGTCTATACAAAGGAGAAATACTGAAAGAACTATACTTATTACAGAAAGCTGGAAAGGGACTCCTCGGTCTGCGGA
>MU716487.1:54522-73082 GCA_026770625.1 Nicotiana glauca
CCGAGCACACACTCGTCACCTTGCGTGCAAGGAATACAATCAACATAGAAGACTCAAATCCTAAGGGGAAGTCCCCTACACAAGGTTAGGCAAAATACTTACCTCAAGCCGGCTAAAATCAACTAGTAATTCTATCATTAAATCACACATTGTAATTAACATCTCAAGCAACTAATTCTATCATTTAGTTCAAAGCTAAAGCGCAAAATTAGGTAAAATGACCAAAACGCCCCTCAGGCCAACGGCTCGGAATCAAATTTTTTTCAAATTTTTTAGAAACCTCGTACTCTCACGAGTCTAACCATATAAGAATCTCCCAAATTGGAGGTCAAATGTCCACTCAAAACACAATAATTAAGTCTAAGAAGTTTCATCCAATTTTCCCCAAATTTTGACCTTGAATTCGAATTCTAATGGTGGATTTAACTAGATATTAATAGAAAACAACTAAATGAGGTTAAAGAAACATTACCCAGTGATCTCCTCTTCAAAATCCACCCAAAATCGCCTTCTCCCTAGCTAAGTTTTGATTTCTCTAACTTTTGAAATAAACCCTCGAATTTTCCCCTTTTCAGAACAATGCTTTTCGCTTCTGCGGACAAGGGACCGCTTCTGTGGTCCCGTACATGCAGACCACAAGCCGCTTCTGTGACTCCTCACTTAAATCACAAGTTCCGCTTCTACGGTCACAAGAACCGCCTCTGCGGTTCCGCCTTTGCGCAAACTAGACCGCTTCTGCGGTCTTTGAAGAATATGCCCAAATCGCTTCTGCGGCTCCGCTTTTGCGGTTCTTAAACCGCAGAAGCAAAAATATCAGAAGAGTTGCTGCAAATTTTCTTCCAGCTCCAAAAACTTGCCCGTTGGCCATCCGAAACACACCCGAGGCCCCTGGGACCCCGTCTAATCACACACACAAGTCATATAACCTAACACCGAATCGCTCCAAATTCCAAATCATATAACAAAATATCGAAACGACGAATCAAACCAAAAAATCAAGTTTATGAACTTCTAAATCTTCAAATATCGAAACCCATGTCGAAACCTACCAATTCAACTCGGAATGATGCCAATTTTGCAGACAAGTACAAAATGACATAACGGAGCTGTTCCAACTCTCAGAATCGCATTCCGACCCCGATATCCCAAAAGTCAACTGTGGGTCAAACTTCTTCATTTTTCAACTTCAACTTTTGCTGAAATGGCTCAATTTACTCTACGGACCTCCAAATCTGAATTCGGACGCGCGCCTTAGTCCAAAATCACCATACGAAGTTGTTGAGATCATCCACGACCCATTCCGATGTCGTTTACCCAAAAGTCCAATTCCGGTCAACTTTTCACCGTTCTAACTTCCAAAACAAGGTTTCTTCTCTAAATTTGACTCTAAACCATCCAAAAGCCGAATTCCACCATGCACGCAAGTCGATACTCATATTAAGAAGCTGTTCCAGACCTTATGCCGCTGAACGGAGCTTAATTTTTCAAAACGACCGATCGGGTCATTACATTGACCACGAGGACTTCCGCTATAGCGAGACAATACCCAAAGCAGACCAACAATGTCTCCACAGAATTGGCGTACAACCCTAGGAGGCTTTCTCCATAGAAGACTAATTTACAAAGGGAGGGGCATCCTTGAAAAATGCCTGTACAAAAAAATCTCCGGGTAATGACCAGGATAGCCCATAACACATCCAGACCTCCATTCAGAGATCATCTCCGGGAAGATACCGACATTCAGAGACCACTAATCTTCAGACGATTCTCTTCTCAATAGCCATTATGGGTACCGAAGACCTCAACCACACTTTTACGTGGAGAAAAGGCCCCAACGGCCCGGGGTTGTTGGCCTAATTTGGGCTCGGTTAGAAAAAGTCACAAAGGGACCCCGCGCGAAGCCAGTTCATCAATAGAAGGATGGGTGCAATACTCGCACCTGAGGCCAGTACCGTAGATAACAAAATAGGACCATGAACTCAAAGCTACCAAAACTTATAAAGGGACGCGGCAAATATCGAAGGGAGAAACCAAGAAATTGTCTTTTGTATTTGCATAAGTATTCACTTACAACGACCCTCGAGGGATCCTTAAAATGATTACATTATACACAAAAGCCCACAGGAAAACTTTACAAAAAGAAAAAGGGAGGGGGGGGGGAGCGAAGAAATATAGGTAATATGCAAGCGTAAGGATCTAGCCTATTTATGTTGCGCTTCCATTATCATCCTCTCAAGCGTATGACCTCAGAGGCAATATCTTTCGAGTCCGATCCCCTCGGGGACCTCATCTTAATCCTCCAGGAATGGCATCTCTAAAAGGAAGGATATAGAAGAGGGAGGCGGGGGAGAAGAGCAAAATGATGAAGAGATGTCTGAAGAAGACGAGAAGTGGCTGGGCAAAAAATTTGGCTAGCATGAACTCCGCCAATACTACCATCTTGAAGCCATTTCTTGAGACACTGCCTCGGTCCAGGAGGCCACAGCCAGTGGAGACTATCACCATACCCCTCAGTAATCCAAAGGGGGAGTAATACACTAAGCCAAGGAAGGAGGGTGAGCAGCGGTGTATAATCCGAGCCCCGTGTTGAGCAGCGGTGCATAATTCGAATTTTTCCCCGGCTCGGAGGAAATTGATCCCCTACTTCATTGCCCCGAGCAAACGGAGACAGCAACATCAGCAGAGATAGTAGCAACAACAACAATAACAATAATAATAGTAGCATCACAGTGGCAAAAATCCTTTTAACCAAAAAAAGGATCGAGAATTGGGCCATGGCATACCTGACGTAAGATCTTGAGACCGTAGGCCTCAAACATAGCAAAGACAAAAAAATGGTAATAAAGGATAGAAGGATGGATATCGAAGGAAGTTTGAATAAAAAGCTAATCATAAGAAGCCCCATATATCGGGGGAGGGCAAAGTAATTGACGACACCATTACTGCCCCAGAAAAGCATAACAGCAGGCGCAATTAATGCATTCACGGAAGCTAAATTGATAGCAACGATATGACCCCAAGGAGCGAGGAGTCGTGATATTTCTAAATGACCCCGGAGAAGCGAAAGGTGAAATGCCTCGATATTTGTGAAAGGGGCTACGCCATCAGCATGATGTCATTTCAAGAGCTCACGAAATGGGGTGTCAAAAAAATTTCTTATCGCTTCCCTCTAAGAAACGTGGAGACTATCTATGCATGGTGAAATTGGAGGACTGATTTCTCATTGGAAAAACGCTTTGAAAGATTACTCCAGAGGTCCAGACCTCGAGCCAGCCATTTCCCTCAAGATATGTCGATACCCAGCCAAAGGTTGCATCGACCGAAACCCCGACGAATGCAGGAAGTTCCCGAAGAACGTATCTGGGCTCCACTGAAGCGCAACGTCAGATCACACACATGTCATAAAGATAGTTGGATGTCTCAACCTCGACCTCGGAGTCAACCCCAAAGTCCTCATCGGCCTAACTTATACCCGTGCAGCAGGCCCTTCGGTTCTATCCTTATCTCGTTTTAGCTCGCGCTCCATCGTTAAAGTTCATATTAGTAGCATCATCTGCCCTAAAAATACCTCGGGAATATATCATGTATTTTTAGAGTCCCATTTTACAAATTTAGTTATCGTTACCATTTTTACGGTAAACAATGTGAAACATAACAGGAAGGGATTCCATCAATAGCGTAAATTATAACCTTAGATCCTTATCTTAATTGTTTACGACTTAATCATAGTTAGTCTTTATTTACTTAATTGCAATCAGTTATAATTAGTAGAAATATCCTCAATTGTTATTCAAAATGTTTGGAAGTTGATTCCATATAATTTAGTGAGTCTAACAAGAGTAATTGATAGGTTAATTCCTTGTGGGTTCGACTCTAGGCTAAATACTCAGATTATATTTGCAACGTCCATTTAGTCCTTTTTATAAGGCATAGTTGGGCGTGATCAAATATTGGCACCTTTGACGGGGAATTAATGGTGTTATAAATTACAATTGAAAGAATACAAAAATTCTTAGTGAAGTCAGTTTTCTCTATATTCAATCTATACATTGAAATTTTAACGTTTCTTGATTTGGTTGTATAGGTGCATGCCTAGAAACTCATTGAGAACTTGTGAAGTATTTGAAACATTATCAGTTCCCGAGAAAGTTTTCGAGGACTTGAATCAGGCCAACCAGAAAAACAAACAACTGAATAATTAAAACCAGACATGGGGGATAACGTGGTAGACCCAGCTATACCAGTAGCGCCAGTGCCACCTCTTGTGCCAGAGGCTTCTCTATATGACTGGGCACAACCCACAACAGAGAACTTGGCCATAACGATTTTAGTCCCGCTGATACAGGCTGAATCATTTCAAATCACGAACAACATGCTGCACTTGTTGCAAAACAAGGGACTATTTTCAAGGTCACAAATCGAAGATCCTCAACAACACTTGAAGAATTTCCTGTCAATCTGCAAAACTCAAAGGCAGCCTAACATGACTCAGGAAGTAATTAAGCTGTTGTTGCTTCCATTCTCAGTGACAAAAGCTGCCCAGACATGGCTAAACTCACTCCCTACTAATTCCATAGCGACTTGGGAGGAGTTAGTAAAGCAATTTGTGAACAAGTTCCATCCACCCAACAAGATTGCTCAATAAATTAATGAAATTTTTGAGGTTCAAACAGAAACCAATGGAGCATTGCAAGAAACATGGGAACAATTCAAAGGGATGTTGGTTATATGTCCGCACCACGATATTCCAGATCAGATGTTGGGACAACGGCTTTACATGGTTTTCGCAGATGGTGTGAAGGGTAATGTTTATGCTTCAGCTAGTGGAGCATTTTTGAGTAAAACACGGAGAGAAAGCCAGAGTCTACTTGACAAGATGGTACAAAATTTGGGATGGACAACCAGGAATGCACCTATCATTCCAGTGGTTCATTCAGTGCCCTTAGATCCATCTAACACTCTTGCTGAAAACATGGCCACATTAATGACTCAGATGAGTATACTCACCAAAAAGGTAGAAGAGTTAGGGCAAAAGTAGCAGGTACACATTGTAGATACTACCAATGGGGGCTTATGCACATCTTGCATTAGTCAGCCAATTGGTAACTAGTGGAATGTGGAAAGAGATCATCATTACTACAATGAGGATATGAATTATGTGTCTAATTATGGAGGCCAGAGACAGGGTAGGCAAAATTAAGGCCAACAAAATCAGCCGTATAGGCCAGTCCATCCATAGCTCAATAATGGAAACATGGGAGGTATGAGACCTCACAATAATATGGCGTCTTACCAAAGGCCACAGGGATATAATAATCAACATCAGCAGTAGTTTTATCATCCTCCTAAGCAGCAATATGGTTAAAGACAGGAAGATGGGTTTGGTAGACTTGAAGCAATGATGCAGCAGGTTATTGGGTCGAATGCAAAATAAGTGAAAGAGTAGATGCACATGAGTCAGCTATTAAGAATATTGAAGTGCATATGGGCTAGATTTCGATGTCCTTGAATAATTGTCCTCTTGGGACATTGCCTGCAGACACGCAGGTAAATCTAAAAGATCAAGGCCCGAAGTAGCTGATGACAGTGAGTCTATGTAATGGCAGAGACTTAGAATTGGAGCAAGACAGGGCTTGAGAAAGCATACAAGCTGAGACACTTGTACCTATGCCCATTGAGCTACATGAGTCAATAAAGCTGATAGAGGTGACTGTACAACCTGCCCAGGAAGAACATAGCACACAAAGTGAGGTTAAGAAAGAAGCTGAGATAGCCCAAGAACTAGTAGTTGAGGTGGTAGCTGACAAAGAAAATACACAAATTATTGGGAAGAAGAGACCCCCCGCACCATTCCCACGTAAGCTGGGCAAGTACCAAAAAAAGGAAAAATATAAGAAATTCTTGGAGATGCTAAAACAAATCCAGGAAAATATTCCATTGATTGATGCTTTGAAGGAGATGCCTGGTTACACAAAAATGATGAAGGATTTAATGTCCCAAAAATTCGACTTCCAAGTCTTGGCCACAATGACTCTCTCAGACTTGTAGTGCAATGGTGACTAGACCAATTGATGAGAAGCTTTCTGACCCAGGGAGTTTCACAATTCCCTGCACCATTGGTAACTTTGCTTTCACAAAAACACTTTGTGATTTGTGGGCTAGCATAAATCTTATGCCCCTGGCGCTCTATAAAAGGTTGGGGGATTCGAAGAGCTAGACCCACTTCTATGTTGTTGCAGCTGGCTGACAGGACCATGAAAAGACCCTCTGGTATCTTGGATGATGTGTTGATTCAGGTAGGGAAATTTGTGTTCCCGACAGATTTTGTGATTCTAGATTGCAAGGTGGATGAAGAAATTCTCATATTTTGGGAAGGCCGTTCTTGCCACTGGGATAGCTCTCATTGATTGTAAGACTGGGCAGCTCAAGATGAGGTTGAACGATGAGGAGATAGCATTCAATGTGTAGAAATCTATTAGGTGACCAAGTGAATTCCCCAATTGTTCTCTTATTGATGCCGTGGATGTAATCGTAGAAGCTGATGATGAGACGCTAACTATTGAGGACCCTCTTGCTGCATGTCTGGTAAATTTAGATGAGGTGAATGGGGAAAAACTAGCAGAATGGGTGTTGGCTCTAGAGGCAGAGGGTTTTGGGATAGAACTCTTTAATTCGAGCCCCTACACTTAGAAAATAGAGAAACTCCTCCAACCAAGCTATCCATAGAATTACCACCAAAGCTAAATTGAAGCAACTGCCCGCCCATCTCAGGTATGAATTCTTAGGACCTAACTCCACATTACCTATGATTATCTTATCTAGTTTGTTAAATGTGCAGGCACAACAACTTTTACAGGTACTCAAGGAGTGCAAGACTGCCATTGGATGGACCATGGCAGACATTAA
Organism: Nicotiana glauca; assembly: GCA_026770625.1. NCBI lineage: Eukaryota > Viridiplantae > Streptophyta > Magnoliopsida > Solanales > Solanaceae > Nicotiana > Nicotiana glauca. The sequence goes on from MU716487.1 coordinate 61,429, forward strand.
GGGGATTAGCCCGGCGTATTGTATGCATAAAATTCTGCTGGAAGAGGGACACAAACCTTCCAGAGAGCACCAAAGAAAGTTGAACCCCAACATGAAGGAAGTGGTGAAGAAAGAAGTCATTAAGTGGTTGGATGCATGAATCATTTTCCTAATCTCTGATAGCAACTGGGTTAGCCCGGGGCAATGTGTTCCTAAGAAGGGTGGCATGACGTGGTAAAAAATGATAACAATGAGCTGATCTCTACAAGAACCGTCACAAGTTGGAGAATTTGCATGGACTACCGATAATTAAATCTGACCACCCGAAAAGACCACTTCCGACCCGAAAAGACCACTTCCCACTTCCCTTCATTGATCAGATGCTAGATAGATTGGCAGGGAGATCTCACTTCTGTTTTCTGGATGGGTGCTCAGGGTACAATCAAATCTCCATTGCACCAGAGGATAGAGAGAAGACCTCCTTCACTTACCCATATAGCATTTATGCTTTTTGGGGGATGCCGTTTGGCCTATGCAATGCCCCTCCACATTCCAAAGGTGCATGATGGCCATATTCACTGACATGGTCGAGGACATAATAGAGGTGTTCATGGATGATTTCTCAGTGGTGGGTGTTGATACCCAATTTTTCCTCGTACATTTTCAATATGCAAAATACCTTAAAATTAGTATATTTATGCATATATAAGCATCTCCAAGTATTTTATTATTTTTTCCATAATTGTAAAGGTTTAAATTGATTTATTTTTTCCTTTTTTATCCATACAATCCCCAATAATTATTTTCAAAATTATTATTTTGATAATTCATCTATTGTACTTCTATAGTTATGCGAAAATATGACTAACATATTTTTTACTATTTTACTTAGTATTTTTAAAGCTAAATCGCACATAATTGCAATACTAGCCTTTATAGATTTTAATTATGTTTTATACGCCTAAAATTGGATCCTGTATTTTTAAATTTTTAATTATTTATTATAAATCATTTTAGCCCTTTAAATTAGTTTTCAGAAACAATTTACTATTTTTATAAATTAAATAGAGAAAAATTGGCTATTTAAATTATAGACAAATTTGGCTTTAAATTATAGCCAAATCAAGACCCCATTTCCCAGCCCAATCAAAACCCACCGGACCCATGCCAAAATCCGATTTTATAACCCGGGCCCCAAATCTTTCAATCCTGGCCGTTGATCACAGAGATCAACGGCCACCATTCATTCTTACCATAATTAATCCCAAACAACCCCCCCAAATCCTCTCATTCTTACCCAACCGCTGCCCTAGAATCCCCTCTCCTCTCCAGCTCTCTCTGAAACCAAAAGCTAACCCTAGCCGCCGCAACCCTAACTAACCCTAATTTTTTCAATCCTCACTCAATCCATTGACTCCCATGGCTGTTTAAGATGTATATTTGTCTCCTATGTCTCTTGGTTTCCTGTTTTTATGATTTCATCGAAAGATCTCGAAGAGATATAGTCCAGATCTTGCTCAACTTCTATCTATGGTCTTTTATGGTACTTTCAAGCCATCCATGACTGTTCTAGTAAGATCCATGACTGTTTTGGCTGAAACTGGTAACGATCTAATATTTTCTCACCTTCTTTGGGTTCTTTGAAACTCTAACTCTTGAGATTTTTCACTTTTCTTTAGATCTATCTTATATCTAAGTGTATCCATGAATTATTAATCGATTTTTTTCTTCGTCTCCACTATTTTCTAAAATCTAGCTATAAATCTCCCGATCCTTTTAGAACTATGATAAGTCTATGGGTTTCTTAATGTTTTCACGTGTTTTCCTCAAAATGTTTCCCAAATTTCAAACAATTTCTTCATTTTCCAGACTAGGGTTCCTAAACTTTCCAGACTAGGGTTCCTAAACCCTTTTGCAAAAAATGATTTCCTTCTGATTTTTTAGCAATTACTTTAATTTTTAGCATGTTTAAACATTACATGAGTATTTCCTTTTAGCTCAATTCATTTTTATCAAGAATCCCTAATACTTCTAGGTTCGATTCGAAGTTTGAATTTGTTTACGTTATGTTTTCATGACTATTATGAACATTCTAGGCTTTATATGTGTTCTATGTGCTCTTGTGCTTCCTATTCTTATTTTTTCTTAAGGTTCTTTGTTTTTTTCCAAACCCGTGCTATTTATCGTGTAGTAGGTCCCGCTGTTCATTTTATTGACCGTTCACATAACTTATGTTGATTCTATGTCATCTCCTTAAACCTACATCCCTGATTTTAGGTATTGTCCTTGTAACTCTGCACTGATTTTTCAAAATTGCTTCCTTAATTTTGTGATACTTTTCTCAGTTAGTGGTGATTCTCTGTGATTTTCAATCTCATTCGAGATTCTCTGAACTAATTTTTTTCAGAATCAAATTGTACCCTACCTTGTTTAGATGCACAAATATATTGTTAATTAATGTTCACTTTCCTTATGTCTAAGCTACTATGTACTTAGTCCTTATTACATGCTACATGCTTTTACTATTCCTATTATGGTAAAATCAGTCTTACAAGCAATTCTTTTCCTTAGTTGATACAACTTGTATCCGTTTGAACTATGGCTCCCTAATTGAAGGAAGTTCTGTTTGAACCATGTCTCCCTATTGAAGGAAGTCCAGGTCTTAAATTGATTCTGATTCGTATTATTTCTATAACTATGCTAATTCAGTTCTTGTTACCTTATTTTTCCTGCCTGTTCTCAAACTATAAATACTCTACACTCTCTTTAGCAAAGCACACGAACATATCGTTTAGAACACACACATACACACTAAAACCCTCTCTTCTTTTTCTACAACATGTGTTACTGCTTTGTCTAGCTGGCAAAAAGCCAAGGCTAAATTGTGGAACTTTGATTGCTTAGCTCTTTTCTACACTTTTGCTTCCTTAACTAGTATGTTCCTAGTTCAATTCTAAAAAGAAAATAAACTCTATATGCTCCATTGTTTGCCAATCCCTGTCTTTTCTGCACTGACTCAATGACTCATGTTGTTTAATTGCACTTCTTGTTTATTGGTTTACTCAGCATGGTTAAGTTCTGCCCTCTCTTGTTCAAAATGTAATCAGCATATCTACTTTAGTTCCTGTTTATGTCCCTCAACTAGTATGTCTCCTAAAGTACATGATTAACACTAAGTCATGACTAATTATGTGTAATACACCCCTGCATGGCTGCTCCCATACCCTATCCCTATGTCTTATTACAATTCTAATTTTGAGTATAATTCCCTTGTAAATTCTTTGAGATAACTTTTTGTGTTGTAAAGTCCAATCAATCCCTACTTATTGATCTATGTGCATCTCTCAGCCACGTTTATGTGTTTGTAATTTGAGCCCTCTGTGTCCCCAATTCCTACTTGCCTATTTGTAACTTCTGAAGTTGTACTGCTCTTTGAACTTGTTCTGTATGTGTTGTTGTTGCTCCTATACCCTTCCCCTTTCAAAACTATTTTCCCCAAGTAACTCTTCTGTTGTTGTTGCAAACTTATTTCAAACCAATCATTTTCAAAACTATTTTCCAACTGAACTTCTTTAAATCTATGTCAAGCACTCTCACACTATACTCTTAGACCATTAGGTTATGCCCCTTTTGTGTGTGCCTTGCTTTGGGACCCTTGAACTCTCTTTGAACTTAGACACATAAAAGTTGGCCCTTCCAAATTGCACTCGCTCTATTTTGGTTATGCAATCTGGGTGTGAGCACTTTCCTCGATCCCTTGAGGTCCTTAGGGAACTCTGACACACCCAGATATAAGACAGGCTATGGAACAATATTGGCATTTTAGGTGGTTTATTACATAACTAAGAGAGGAAGACCAAATCAGGCTCCCTATAATTGTAACGTCTTATTTTTTATTTCTACTTGTATAATTCAGTCACATGGTCTGTAATAATTTGTAAACACGTTTTGGGGTGGCTAGTGGAAAGAGATCGGGTAAATATGCGTGCTACGATTTGTTAAGGATAGAAAACATGTTATTAGATTTATATTCCTAATTGTGCAATAGGAACCATGCTTAGGATTCGTACATGTATTAGAAATCATGTTCTTAGGACCCATGTTTCTTACTTCAGCACCTCATTCATTAATCCATGTTTTATGTTTTATCACTTAGAAATCCTGCTCCTAGGACAATAACAACAGTGGCATATAAGCTGTTACTCTTGTACTTTTAGAAGTTGTATTCTGCAAATCTTGTGTACATTTAGAAATCCTGCCTTCGGGACTCTGTTTTCAGCAAACCTGCCATTTATATGTGCATATTAAATATCATGTTCTAGGGTCCAGTTTGAATTTTTGTTTAAAATGCCTAATTAATTACTGAATCATAAAAAGGTAGTAAAGTAATAATTTTCACATTGTGATGTTTTCTGAATAAAAAATTGGTAACAATATCTGCAACTAGAACAACATGGTTTAGGTAAAAACAATCTGTAAACTGTCTCAACAACTTGGAATAACTACTGCATATTGTTTAACGCCTAGGCAAACCTTATGTAATTGCTTAAATAAAAACCAGAACTGACCTTGTTTAACTGCCAGCGTGTTAAAATCAGTAGGCAAGCCTGATTCAGACTTTTTTTTAGTCATATAATGAATCTGGTTCTGATGTTATCACGTACTCACCCTCCTTTAGGATTCGGAATTCAGACTTTTGTTGTGGATGAGTCATGTTATCTATGTGCATTGTTTGTGGAGGTATACCTGAGCCTTCTACTTGCTTTTATGTTTTCCCCCTAAATGAAGTCTTATATGTTCTTATTTCTCGTTTAGTATTTTACCTTTAAACTTGAGGGTCTGCCTAGAACCTCCTTCGTATAGAATAGAAGTCCTAAATTCCTCCAGGACTGATAGGAAGGGATGGGTAACAACATGCAATCGGGGTCGAGACTAACCTTCATTTTAATTACCTTCACGGGGCGGAAAGAGTATATATGGATATGATGACCGGTAGGCTATTGCCATGCGTAGCCCCTTTTTTGAGGAGTGATTACCGGGCATTGTATTAATGTGATCCATATTACAAATAAACCTAGGAAACCCCTCTTTACATTCACGAACATGCTTAGATTGTAATTCCTTTCGAAATTTGATTGTCTTTCAAACATTTTTGTATTCAAACTTAAATCCCCTACTATCTGAGTCGTACTCATTTTACTTGCTACTCGTACAAATTCAGAAAAACTGACTGGCCCGGAACCACACTAGTGGATCCTGAGGGGTGCCTAACCCCTTTCCCTTAGGATAATTTCAAGCCCTTACCCTATCTCTTGTTATCAAACATCGTTAGAAATGAACTCTATAGGTGCCTTAACGTACCTTAAAAATTATTAGGTGGCGACTCTTCAGAATTGCAAAACCCATTTCCCAAAAGGAAAGAGTTGTCCCAACCAAAATGTCATAAACATGATTTCGCGAGAAAAAGGGGGTGCGACAGTATGGCGACTCTGCTGGGGATATTTAGGCTTTTACCATTTTATACCATTTTGTGAATTTGTACCCTTCCTATGTGCATTTACTTGTTTAATTTCTTTAAGCATTTAATTTCTTCTTCAAAAGCAAAACTGACATATCTTTCTTGTTTCCTTCATTTATAACTGCTTTAAATTATGAAATTGTTGTATTTATCGCTTTCTTAACGTGCAAATACATGTCAGCATGTTTTTAATTATTGCATAGTCATGATCAACATCATACTCCACTCGTGCAAAAAAATACTATAGCAACGCTTGATGCGTGGTTGCGCTCTTCCTATATCATTACCCCTAAATTCGGAAAGGCTTATTTGCGGTAAAACTAGTTGATCAGCGGTGCAGTCGATAGTTCCGTGCCTCCCCCTTGAGTTGTCAACTCAAGAGTACCAGTCTAAAACCCCATAGAAACCTTACTCTTTTTAAATTGTGCATGCATCATGGTCAAACCTAGTCGGGTCAGTTATGTTGTCTACATAATGATCCTTTAAGATAGCCTTGTCCAAAGTCCACTGGGTTTCCTTAAACCTAAACGGACATCATCCCGTTGGTGAATTTATTTGGAGAACTAAATGCTTCATGCTAATTGTTGATGTTAAATAGTCAAGTATTGTGGGGGTAAGGGACTAACCTTATTTTCCTTGTAGAAAGATGAGGCATGAAGTCCCCAGATATGGCGTGGTCACCAACATCCACCCAATATTGTTAAGTTGGTGGAAGGATTTACATTCTAGCGACAAAACCCTCGTCAGAAAATATTTGGGTAATCCATCATCCCTCCTAGAGATCCAGCCTAACAACATGATTATAGGAGCTGCTACATTATTTTGGGATTGTGAACGGGCCATGTTCTGCTCTAGGGATATCGAAATGACACTTTTCAAGATGAGATAGGGGGACTGGCCGGTCTAGTGTGGGAAACCCCGGGTTTGCTAATGCTTGAGAATCGCACAGGTAAGGGTTTCTAAAAAATGATGGGTTTGAAGAAGAATGCATAATTGGTATGCCTAAAGGAATCATACATCCCTTTTGACTACCTTTATGAAAGGTACAATCACAGCAAATCATACCATACCTACTATGGCGAGTTTGCCATCATATCCTTAGGACATATCCATCGTAGGGTTTTTATCTTCATGTTTTGCTTGCTCGGTCTGATTGTGTTTCTAATGAAGAAAAGGAGAATCCATACTAGGCTAGCTATGGTAACCAAGAACCAAATGGAGGGGATTGGTGGACAGACATTCAGCATTGTACCCATGATCATTGCAGACATACTTTGAAGGCTGCAATCTACTACTTCAATTTTGGCTCATGGAGCATCTCCAAAAGGGCAAATATCGACAAGAAATTTAGAGACGGGACTGGAATGATCACATCGCTTTCCACCACCCAAAGCAAATGAATTACATCCTCGACATGTTCGCTCAGCCCGAGAAAGCCAAGGAATGGGTTGAACTCTTCGATAATCTAGCTGAACAATAGGTTCAATGGATGTTCGAGTGGTTTCTGGCAGAGGAGTTCATCGCTCAATCCCGAGATGCACCTTTCATAATACTGATTGGTCTAAGAGGAACATAACCTTACGTCCCTCTTCGAGTTATGAGGCAAGCAGGTAGGAATCAAGTCATACCCAGAGTCGACAAGATGAGCCACTTCTGAGTTGACTTCCAAAATGATGATAGTCCCTACAAATGCCAATCCCAACACATGTGGCATTGTAAGATAGTAATAAGGAAAGACACCATCGAGCCAGACAGATGTCATGCCGGTTGTACCTCTTTCTATTCTGGTTGGTTGGAAGACAATTGGGATGGTCTGGGCTAGCCAGCGTCTGTTCGAGGTCACATAATTATAGATGAAAAGTTTGAGGTGCAAGTCAAGTATAACCAGCTGTGCAAAAGGATCCGTGAATGCAATAGCAAAAACCACGAGGTACACGAATCCAAGTAGAAACTGATCGAGGAATGGAAAGACATGGCTATCAGTGCCAACAAAAGGCTAGGGTACTTGGAGCAAGGCATAGTATAACTGGAGGGAAAGTTTCTCAAGAGGGTTGAATACTGTCAAAGGGCTGAAGCGACCGAAGGTGGAAATCTAGCCAGAGCATACCTATTACTAGGACTTCATGAATTGGTGAAGCTGTTCGATGGAGCCAAGGTTGCCGAATCTGAGGAAGGTCCTTCTGGGATAAAATAGATAGGGATATACTTTTCGCCTTATGAATGTAATAAGGCCAATTGCCATTAGTGACTTTTATTTCTTGCTTATTTAATATCATTTTGGGATTCGCCTATTTTTATCAATAAAATGAGGCATTTAGCATTAAACGTTTGCCAATTCTATTTGTCGCTAGGCCTACCTCGGGCATAATGAGGTTCCCAAGTTAGGACACGCTATACATTCCCGCATTATTTGTTTAAATATTGCAATACTTTTTATAATCCTCACTAACTTAATTACCTATTATTTTATTTTATTATTCCCCTCCCCAAAGGTTAGTTTGTTCACTCAGGCATCATCATCTTATTTCAAAAGATCCAGGGGACCTCCACCCACTCCTCTTCTTAGTCCCATTAAAGGCAAAGGCAAGAACAAAACGGAAGATTTGAATAATATTAGGAAAGAGAACACAGCTGAAGGGGTAAAGGCCACTGATATCCATGGTATTTGGGTTCCTAACGCGAATGTATCACAACTTGAACAAAAACTGTTAAAGTTCTAGGAAGAATTTGATCAGGTTCGAAATCTAGCAAACCTATCATTTTCCCTCAGCACCCCAGATACCAATTTCCCAAATGTTCAAAATCCTACCCCTCCTCAAAATATCCCAAAACAACATAATCATCCCGCTGCTCCACCCAAGAACCAATATAACACATGCCATACCCCAAACAACACTCCACTACTCATTACAGAACCTCAGAACTCCGCAAACGCCCATTTCCAAACAGCAGGCCACCATAACAATCCTATCTATGTGGAGACCATTCCACACTTTACCCAACCTATCTCATGCACACCTGAGTCTGATGAAAATGATCTACCTATCAGGAACTTGGTCGAGAAACTTAAGAAACTGACCAATCGAATTCAGGGCATTAAGGAAAGCAAGAGAATCGAGGGGCTGAACTATGAGGATCTTTGCATACAACCTGATGTCGAACTACCTGAGGGGTACAAACCTCATAAGTTTGAAATGTTTGATGGTACGGGTGATCCAAGGGTCAAGCTGAGGACAAGCTGGTCGAAGTAGAAAAAGATGAAAGGATCCGCCTGAAGCTGTTCATCAGGAGTTTGAAAGGAGATGCGTTATCTTGGTACACCAGCCAAGATCGCAAGAAGTGGTCGATCTGGGTAGGTATGGCACCTGACTTTATGGAGAGGTTCAGGTTTAATAAAGAGAACGCACTAGACGTGTTCTATATCCAGAATCTAAAGAAGAAGCACACGGAGACGTTTTGCGAGTATGCTACTCGTTGGAGGTCCGAAGCTGCTAAGGTTTGACCCGCCCTAGAAGAGGAACAAATGAACAAGTTCTTTTTCTGAGCTCAGGACCCACAATACTATGAACGACTGATGAGGATTGAGAACCACAATTTTCTGACATTATCAAACAGGGTGAAAGAATTCAAGAAGGTATTCAAAGTGGTATGGTTATAAACTTCGAGGCCTTACAAGCTACAATTAAGGCTTTATAGTCCGGTGTGTGCCCAATAAAAGGGACGTAGGGGCCGTGATGATTGCACAAAGGACCAAGTCCCCCCTTAAATACCAAGCCTACCCAACACTTCCACTCACATACCAGCATCCCCAAATTACCAAGCACCCTCGTACCAAGCTCTACCGCCAACTTATCAGCCTCATCCACCTCCTACATACCAACCTACCTCACCCAAATACTCCCAACCTGCTCATGTGTACCAAACTTATAATGCTTAACCGTCCCATTATCAATCACCCCCTGCACGCCAAAATTTCCCTAGACCCCGACCTAATTTTGATCGCAGACTTCCAAAATAATATACAACTATCGCTGAACCTATCGGCCAGTTGTATAAGAGGCTGAAAGTTGCTGGTTATCTCACCCTCATCCCTACTACAACCCCTGAGAGTCCTTCTTAATGGATTAACCCAAAAAAGTCCTGTACGTACCATTCTTGCATGAAAAGACACACCATCGATGAATGTCGCTCCTTGAAAGACAAGATACAGTCTTTGATTGATAACAAGGTCATTGCCGCAAAGGAAGCCACTCCAAACGTCTGCAACAACCCTCTGCCAGACCATAAGGGTGGGAAGTATCCACATGATTGAAGTAAAAGATGACTGGGATCCCGAAGGATCGATCGGGTTGATCGAAGAAGGTGATGACTGTGAGCACGTGATTTTTGCCCTAAGCAATTTATTCCAATAGTTTCAAATGAAACGATTTCACAATTTCATTGTGAATTTTGTTGAATTTCGTGATATAATTGATTGCATTTTTATTCATATGGAAATACAAAAACATGCATTTTAATGTCATTTTATTTTAGTAGTAATTAGGTATCAATTTGTTTTAGAACAAATTTAAAAGAAAATCACAAAAATAATTGTTTGGCACTTTGTTGTTGCATTTATCTTTAAGTAGTATTTCTTTAAAGTAATTTTAGAATATAAAATAGTTTAATTTTTAATTAAGTCCTTAGCTTAGCATTTTAATAAAATTAGAAAAGTATAAAAATACAAAAAATGAAAACAAAGATAAATAAACAAAAGGAATTGAAAACAAAGAATTGGGCTGATTGGAGCCCAATCAGTCTTGAACCAACCCAGGCCCAAACGATTCCCAACCGGTCCAATTGCCCCATGACCAAAACGACGTCGTTTTAACATCGTTAAATCCCATCCATTAATCACCCTTGATCCAACGGTCCTTAATCAAAGTGAGATTTTAATATTAATGTCCGAAAATATCATAACCCTAGAGACCATCTTCATCCTCATCGTACCCCTCCCTTCGCCTGTAACGCCGCCACCACCACCGCCGGAGAAATCGTCACCATCTCCGGTGACTCCCAAAATCACACCCCTAGATCGCCTTAAAGCCCTCGTCATGAATCTCTTATCAGCTTCCTTCAAATCATACCCTGTCCGCTCGAATATGGAATTTTGTCATCACTGTCTCCGCCGCCCACGACGGCGACAATGCAAAACCTTACCAAATTAACACCCCAGTATCCCCTCGCCTTCCTCTTCCTCTTCCTGTATCCGGTATCGGTTTTTCTCGAATCATTGCTCAGCGGCTCGAATATTAGTTTGAAGATTCTAGCCAAAACATTACTTTGTCCAAATGACCCCAAATCTTTACCATATAGTCTCCTCATCCTTCTCTTCACAAATTTGGGTTTATTTTTCCTCGAATCTCACCAATCTGCCTCCGATTCCACATCTAGGGTTTGCGGTCAAAGCTTTAAGCTCCAGCCAATATTCAAGTGATTTTCAAACTATATTAGGTGTTTGTTCTTGGTGAGAACAAGCACATAATATCGTTTGAAGATCACTTTCAAGCCCGGTCAAATAAGAAGCCAAAATCAGTAAGTTTACGATGCGATTTGGTTTTAAATTTTGTTCAAATAATTGTTTTAGCTTTAATTTCATTTTTTTGATTGATTAATATGTTCGTTTCAGTATTTTGATTTCTGGGTCTTTACTATGTGTTCTATTATGAGTCTAAGTATTAGTTTAATTCAGATTTTTATAATTGTTCTGTTGACTTGGGTAGATAAATTGAATTCTCATTGTTTTTGCTTGGAAATTATTTCATATTCATTTAGTTCCTAAAAATACTTTAAGTTTTAATACTTAGTGGTTTATTAGCTGTTATTTGTGTTAATTAGTAATATTTAATTAGATAATTGTTGGTTTGATTAGTGCAATTGGCGTATTAGTCTAGTTTAATATTAGATAGGGGGCATTATGAGAATTGTAAGATTGATTTTGTTATAGCTAAAGGGCTTTGGGTTGGGTAGTAATTTCATGAAGAAGATAAGGGTAATTTAGGGACTGAAAATGGTATATTTTGCCAAATTTGTAATTATAAGATACAAATAAGGGTACAATAGACATTCACAATGACATGGGAATAGGGTAGATGAAGGTAGAACCTTCTAGAACATT
>MU716492.1:5951-23017 GCA_026770625.1 Nicotiana glauca
TGTTATGTATATATTTTCCCTTATATATTTTCTTGTAGTATATATTGTATGTTATGTATATATATTCCCTTATATATTTTCTTGTAGTATATATTGTATGTTATGTATATATATTCCCTTATATATTTTCTTGTAGTATATATTGTATGTTATGTATATATATATATATATATATTATAGCTTATAAATAAATACCGCAAATATTGTTCATATTCATGTTTATATTTATAAATATCGCTCTTAATTGTTGCGCGAGGCAAACTGTGACGACCCAAAGGGTCATCACCCGTTTTCCCATTCGTTCCACGCTTTTGAGGCCTTGTAAACCTCACTTTTATTTGCCTCGATTTGCGTGCGTGGTCCGAGCGTGTAGCCGAAAGGCTTAAATATGAATTCTGTATGAAAAATGATGAATTTTGATATTAATATAGTTAAAGTTGACTTCGGTCAATATTTTTGGTAAACGGACCCGGAACCGTTATTTGACTGTCCCGGAGGGTCCGTAGAAAAATATGGGATTTGGGCGTATGCCCGAAATCGAATTACGAGGTCCCAGGCCCGAGGAATGAATTTTTCCATGAAATTATTTTCTGAAAATATTTAAGGAAAATAAAAATAAAATTTGATCAAAAAGTGATGGTATCGAGCTCGTATTTTGGTTCTGACGCCCGGTACAAGTCTTAAATACGTTTTAAGCGCTATCTGTAAAGTTTGGTTGAAAACAGACGTCGTATGACGTATTTCGGACTATAAGTTCCAAATTTGAAAGTTTATGAAACTTAGAAGAAAATTATGTGTTTTGAGGCTTGATTCTATGTATATGATGTTATTTTGGCGATTTGATCGAACGAGTAAGTCCGTAGGATGTTTTTGAGGTTGTGTGTATGTTTGGTTTGGAGCCCCGAGGGTTCAGGTGAGTTTTGGATAGGCATCGGATTACATTTCTCATGTTTTAAAAATCTGGTATGAGGCTTCTGTAATTTTCGCAAATGCGAAGCCAGGGCTCGCAAGTGCTGATGCAGCTATCGCAAATGCGAAAGCTGGTTCGCAAATGCGAAACCAACCCAGGCAGGCCAATGTTCGCAAATGCGAAGAAGGGGAATCTGGCTGATGATCGCAAATGCGACCAAATGTTCGCAAATGCGAACCTTCCCCAAATGGCCCAAGTTCGCAAATGCGAACCAAAGTCTAGCAAATGCGAACCAAAGTCTCGCAAATGCGAAGCCTGGAAAAATGCACAGCGTTAGCAAATGCGAACTAAGGTTCGCAATTCCCACATCCGCAGCCCTGCAATTTTCATATTTATACGATTTTTAAGCCTCATTTTTCATATCTCTCAAACCCAAACACCCATTGGCGATTTTTCAAGAACCCTTCCTCCTCCAATCCATTTGTATGTTGATTTTCACTTAATTTCTTCAATCTTTAACATCATCTATCATGTTTCCATTTTAAAATCAAGGTTTTTCATGGGTGAAAATGGGGATTTTGGGTAGAACCTAGGTTTTTTTAAAATTGGGGATTTGGACCTCAATTTGAGGTCCGATTTCAAAATAAATCATAGATATGAACTCGTGGGGGAATGGGTAACCGGGTTTTGGTTCGAACCTCGGGTTTTGACCATGTGGGCCCGGGGGAAATTTGGAAATTTTTAAGTAAAACTTTGGGAAATTTATTTTTATGCATTCAAGTTGATTCAATTAGCATTTGTTGATACATTCAAGCAATTTGTGACTAGATTCGAGCGGTTTTGTGGTGAATTCGAGGGGTAAAGCTATACTAGAGGTTTGAGTGAATTTTTGGAGAAATTGATGTAAGTGTTTGATCTAACTTTGGCTTGAGGGAATAGGATTAGAGTATTATTAATTGTTATTTGCTAAATGATCAAGTACCGTGTATAGGCATGGTGACGAGCATCTATACACCGGTGTCTAGCATGCTCGTGGGTCCTTGTTGGTACTTGTTTTGGTATACTTTGGGACTCTTCCAAGCTAATTAATAATTTTCTACATAATGTGAGAAGTTTGAGGATTATTTATGAATTGTGAATTCTTTGGAGTGTTGGCTCAAACGATAAAATACTATCGAGTAAGAAATGAAAGAATTGGAACGAGATGTGATTATCTCCCTTGCCGGGATGTGTAAGTTGTTGTTGTTGCTCCCTTGCCAGGATTTAGCTGTTTAATTGTATTTTTCCCTTGCCGGGACATTTCTTATTATTATTATTTTCCTCGCCCGTTTGGTTGTGATTGCTGTTTGGTGAGGAAGAGTGATGATACACGACGGGTCATTCTATGCCATTGTTGATTATATTTGCATGAAGGGTCATTCCGTGCCATTGTTGATTATATTTGCACGAAGGGTCATTCCGTGCTATTGTCGATTATATTTGCATGAAGGGACATTCCATGCCATTGTTGATTATATTATGTACGAAGGGACATTCCGTGTCATTGTTGATTATATTATGCACTAAGGGTCATTCCGTGCCAATGTTTAATTATATTTGTACAAAGGATCATTCTGTGCCATGAAATGAGAGTTATATGAGGAAAGCACGAAGGGTGATGCCGTGCATTTTACTTGATTGCTTTGGGTGAGGACGAGAGTAAAAGCACGAAGGTTGATGCCGTGCAACTGTTGGATTTCTTGTCTCCGTTAATTATTGTTGTGCCCTGTTTATTATTTAAGTTGATGACTTTTATATCCGGATTGTACTCCCCCATAACATGTTTTCCTCCCTTGTAATTGTTTGGTTTTGGTATTCTTTCCTTTTATTGCACATATATATATTGAACTGTACAGGTTGATTGGTGGTCCTGTCTAGCCTCGTCACTACTTCGCCGGGGTTAGGTCAGGCACTTACCAGCACATGGGGTCGGTTGTGTTGATGCTATACTTCTGTGCTTTTTGCACAGATCACGGTACCAGAGCAACTTTTGGGCCACAGCAGTAGCACGTTGAGTAGGAGCTGACTTCAGTCCAGGGACTACGAGGTAGCCTAGCTGGAGTTCGCAGGCCGGAGTCCCTTTCCATATTTTCTATTTGTTTTCATTGTACCGAGACAGACACGATGTATTTTTCTATTCAGACTTGTTTGTAGCATTCATTAGTAGTCCGTGAGATAGCGACTCCAGTCTTGGGTAGTGAAATGTTAAGCTTCCGTATTTTTGGTTTTCAGTTATTTATGCTATGAAAGACTTCCGCTTTTATTTAAAGGTTTATTATTGTTATTACTGTTGTGTTGTTATCCGAAAAGGTTTTAATGCCTGGCTTGCCTAGCTCCGACAGTAGGTGCCATCACGACTACCGATGGAGGAAAATCCGGGTCGTGACACCAACCTTTATAAGTAAGATTATAAACTTTTCTAATATAAAGCACAAAATTAGGATTAGAAGAAAAAGTATAGGGTAAGCACATAACGGTAACCATCTTTGCTAATTCTTCACGATCTTTATTTGGATCGTAATATAAAATACCTCCGGTCACAGTGTTAATTCCTGGTTGAACTAGATTGGAACCTGTACGTATCTACACTTGTCCCCTCTAGCTGCACTTTCATTTGTAAAAATCTAACTTTATCTATAGAGTGTGTTTGTATGTGACCCAAACTACCCGTGCCGCTACAGTTTCCAGTATATTTATGCGCCAGCAATTTCCCACAATTGTTACACTTAGCCTTATTTTGTTCTCTTACTTGAGTAAAAAAATTTCAAACTAATGATGTTTCTAGGCGTTTAGAAGATTGTCTATTAAAAGTAGGGGTTTCTACATGTGGGTCGGGCGGTGCATCAGTTGGGTTATTAACATGACTAGTAGGTGTATCATCTAAATCCGGTTGGGTTTCATTTTCCTCATCATTTTCTAAGATAGTTTCATTAGGATAAAGAGCATTCATAACTTCTTCATTTAATCTTTGACACGGTGCAACATTATGGCAAAATTCACTATCGAAAAATTGAAAACAAGGGTTATCACTATAAAAAATAATAGGAGCAGCAGGACGGGTAACAGGTCTAGGTCGGGGAGCCGGGGGAAGGGTAGTAGGTTGGCGATTACTTTCACCAATTTTAGCTTTTCCCTTACCACCAAATATTTTTTTCAAAGAAAATGCCATATTAATTACAATTATGTAAAATAAAACACACAAAAATATATTTTTAAAACTTAAGAGTTGGAACGAGTTTACCGAATTGCCGAACAACTTCTTGAAAATTGAAAATCGTTAAAGACTTGAATACTTCAATTCACCAACTTCACAATTTTTAACGAAATTGCAATAATAAAACAAGCAATTATAGAAGAGAAATTAGATATAGATTGAGAGAGATTGAGAGAGAATGATGAATTGGTGAGTAAAAACGAAAGAATAGGGGATATTTATAGTTGAGAATTGGAAAAAAGTGTAATTATATAAAGTTTGGGGGCCAAATGACTATTTTTTAAATTAGCCAAAGGATAAATTATGAAGACCAACGGCTAGATTTTAGAAATCTGACCGTTGGACTGTTTTTTTTTTTTTAAATTTTTTTTTAAAAAAAGAGCCGTTGGAGCCCGTTAGGCCCGGTTGAACCGGCCCTGGCCCGCTTGCCCCGGGCTCGTGGGCTTAAAGATGTGAACCGGCCCGCCACAGGCTTCCTACACCATTGGGGACCGGCCCGCCAGGACCGTTAAGAACGCAGGCCCGGTCCCAGCCCGTTAAGAACGCAGGCCCGGTCCCAGCCCGGCCCACCATACATCATTAGTTTACTAGTATAATTTTCGTTGGTTTTAGGATTCTGTTACTTTAATATCCAAACTGCTGCGGGTTTTAGTTTTTGGAAAGAAGCCCCACCATTGAACTATACGTTTAGCATTAATCCCAAGTTCACAACTCCATAAGTAATACTACTAACGTTCATTCACTAAATTAAAAAACGAAAATATATATAGTAAAACTTTAAAACAAATAAATTAAGATTACCCTTCCAACAAAGATGTTTTACAAAATCTAAGAAGGCCGACAAAAGAAATTAAAGCTAACTAAATAACTAGCATTCATACAAGTAATCATCCTTAAAGATTTTTAATGATATAAACGATGAAATCATTGTGCATACAAATCCACCGAGACAAAAGCTAGCAGCTACGTTTTCTTTGTTCAGAAAATCAACGGTGATCATTGCACGATTAGGCAAACAATTCAAATCCACCGTTAAACCAAATCCTGCTGCTGCACCCGTACCCACTATCATTGACATTATCTGCTTATAATCAAGAAAATAACTTAGTTTTATACGTACAAAATATTTACTCAATGAATCAAGGTAAATACAAGTAAATCCATGTGATAAACATTGTTGGAAAAACGACTTTTGGGCCTTGTAGACCTATAAGGGGCAAGTGCACATATAGCCATTTTCAGCGACGTTATTTAGAAATTAGCCCGTAATTATTTATCCTGAATGTTAAATTAAAAATTTTAACTTCAGGATGAAAAATTATTCTGAAAACCTAAAATTCAGGACGCACTAGTTAATTCCTAAATAGCAGCCCTTTAGACTAGCTACCTGGTGTCATTTCTACGACCTATAGTGGGGGGGGGGAGCATTTGCATCTATACCCGCTTTTTGAGTCACGTTTTAACTTGTACCTGTTTTGCAAAAACATTTGCAAGCGTACCCACTTTTTCGCGTAACTTCAGCATACGGGCCTGAAGTAGCAAAAAGGCAATCACGCAAACTTCAGCATTCTAGTAGACGGGCCTGAAGTAGCAAAAATTATTGAACCACGTGTGTTGAAGTTTTTATTTGTAATTGCTGAACATAAGCATTCTAGTGCTGAAGTTTTGTTTTCTATTCGCTAAAGTTTTAATTTGTAATTGCTGAGCTTAATCATTCTGGTAGCTGAAGTTTTGTGATGCTGAAGTTATTTAGTTCATTTGAAAAAATTTCAGCACTAAATAAGCTGAAGTTTTTTTGTCATAGATTCATTAGTTTTGTCATTAAGTTTATTCAAAAACTTCAGCATCTTTAGTTCATTTGTAAAAACTTCAGCACTAAATAAGCCGAAGTTTTTTGTCCTGGATTCGTTAGTTTTATCATAAATCTTTTTCAAAAATTTCAGTAGAAGATGATGAAGTTATTTAGTTTATTTGTAAAAACTTCAGCACTAATAAGCTGAAGTTTTTGAAAAAACTTTCTAACATACAAGATAAATATTCACCTTATTCTTTTATAGCGTATTACTATTATAAAATAATCAGATTGCCAGCAGTATCTAAATTATAAATTTTTGAAACAATAAACGTGAAAAGAACAGAATTATCATGAAAAGAACCTCTAAGTGCGACCTTAAATTTCCCGTACGTGGAAATATTCACAAATTATTGTCTACTAATTTACGCAATTATTTATAATTTATTTTTAAATAATTTGATAAATATATTTATGGCAATTATCCCATGAACTGAAGTTTCATAGCAGCATCAATAGCAGCATAAAAAAGAAGAAGAAGAAAACGAAGGAGGAGGAGAAAGGGGACTGAAATTATTTAAAAAGTAGGTACAAGTAAAAACTTTAAAAAAAATAGGTATATATTAAATAGGTGCGACCAAATAGAGCGGCCCATGTAATTTTTACTAGAGATTTTTACATAGTTAAGCATTTCTTCAGAATTATTTTAAAAAATGGCATCATTCTTTGTTTATTCCATAAATAACAATTCTTTTTACAGATTAAGTATACAATTAATGAGTAAACATAATGCACAAATCATGGGATTGGATCTTATCATTATTTTCTTTTTTCATACTCTTTCTCCTCTTTTCTAAATTTCATTTAGCATTCAAATCTCTCTCTCCTCTTATTAGATGTGAAAGTAGGAGTCCTAGTAATTTTTTTGATAATTTATTGCCACTGTGCATATAATATATACAAGATATATAATGGTGTTAATTCATAAAAAGTGCATATACAACATATATGAGATATATAGTTTTCAAATATACGATGTGTATATATGTAATAAAATATATACAAGATATATCAGATGCATTTTCTGTATATATATTAAATATACTTATAATAATTTTGTATATATCAAAAAATACACGTAAATAATTTTTTTACATATATAAAATATATGGTTTATATACATATAATACCAAAAATCGGGTGGTTTATTACTTATTACTAGTTACAATTTTTTTGACAAACCCAAAAAATAAGAATTTTTCAACTCATTGCACAAATTTATTATTTCTAAAAAAATATTAGTTCTACTCCAAATAATTAAAAAGAAAAAAGAGAGAAGTATGATGGACTAAAATATAACAAGCATGACTTAAAACATGAGCAAAAAAGATCCCACGTATAATAACATATAATTAATTACGTCCACCATAATCTAAATTGAGAGAAATATTAAAATCATCATTACCAAGTACTAATAAAATAAAGAGAAATACTCTTAAAAGATAAAAGTCTATCTAGCGTGAAATTAGCTAACGATAACATGATTTTTGCGGAGATTGGGGTGATGAGATGCCGGTTTAATAGATATAGTGACTGAAATGCAAATACATGATAGCCAAAATTGTAAATTAAATAATCTGCTAAGGCTCTGTAAAATTATTTAAATTATTTCCTAGTTATATTTTTCCTCTTTTTTCCCGTAATTATACCATATATGAAACCTTATTACCCTAAATGTGCATAGTTTGTTAATTACCCGGCCAGTTCATACTTTTACTACAATTTATATACCATTGTGACGACCCGACCCGTCGTCTTATGTGTTACTGCTCCATTTTTTCCATTTATTGCTTCTTAATATTTCATTATCGGTATGTGGTGTGTGAGAGTTGATTTGGATTGGTTTTGATAAGAAATAAGACACTTAGTCTCTTTAAGGAAGACTTAAGTTGGAAAAGTCAACTAGGCGTTGACTTATGAGTTAGAGGGCTCGGATGTGATTTCCGGCGATTCGATTAGCTTCGGGGGATAATTTGTGACTTAGGAGCGTGATCAGAATTTATTTTGGAGGTCCGGTGTTGATATAGGCTCGAATTGGCGAGTTAGTATTTTGGAGAAATCCGGTTGATAAGTGAGATTTTGATTCGAGAGTTGGAATGGGATTCTGAGAGTTTCAGCAGCTTCGTTGGGTGATTTTGTATATGTATGCAAATTTTCAGGTCATTCGGACATCGTTTGGTCGGGCTTTTGATCGAAAGTGCATTTCGGAAGTTTTTGAAGAAACTTAGGCTTGAATCTGATGTGATTTGATGGTTTTAGCATTGTTTGATGTGTTTTGATGATTGGAACAAGTTTGAATGATGTTATGGGATATGTTGGTATTTTTGGTTGAGGTCCCGGGGGCCTCAGGGTGAATTCGAGTGGTTAAACGAGAGATTTGAAGTGTGTTGCAGGTTTAGTTTTTTTTTGTCTTTTGGTATTTTCGCTTCTGCGGAAATGGACCGCAGAAGCAGTTCCGCAGAAGAGGGTGGGGGATCGCAAAAGCGGTTCTTGGCCTGGTGGAGTGGTTCCGCAGAAGCGAAGCATGGTTCGCAAAGGCGGGTCCGCAGGAGCGGACATTTTATCGCGGAAGCGGTTTGGTTGATCCGCAGAAGCGGATGTGGAGCCGCATAAGCGGAAGTTAGATTTTTAATGAAAATACGCATAAGAGGGAATTTGGCCGCAGAAGTGATCCCGCATAAGCGGAAGTGGGACCGCAGAAGCGAAAGTCGATGTTGGCAGAAGGGTTTTATATTACATTTCATCCGTGAGGGTTATGTATTTTCCACCATTTTTTAGCGAGCTTTGAGAGCTTTGAGGCGATTTTGAAGAGGGATTCAAGGAGGAATGATTAGAGGAAAGTTCCTTGGCTTAAATACACGAGATTATGATAGATTTAACATGGAAATTGGTTGAAATTCATTAAAAAGGGGTAAAGCTAGTGCTTGAGTTTTTGATATTTCAAATTGGGATTTGATAGGTCATTTGAGCTCGGATTTGAGAGTTCTTGGTACGTATGGACTTGTGGCGAGACGAGGAATCTGGTAATGTGAGTTTTGTAATTTTTCAAGAAGCGGGCCCGGGTCTCGGGTTTTGCTAGTTTCGAGATTTTTACTATTTCTCGATTATTTTCAATTGGGTATTGTTCCCTTAGCATATTGTGATGTATTCGCTCTGATTTTGGTTAGATACGACGCGCGTGGAGGCCGATTTGAGGGTCAAAGGCATCGCGAGCTAGAGATTTCACCGGTTCGAGGTGAGTAATACTTGTAAATGATACCCTGAGGGTTTGAAACCCCGGATTTGTACATCATAGTGCTGTATTGAGGTGACTTGCATGCCGGATATGAGCGTGGGGTAAAGCACCATTGGGGATTGTGACTTGGTCTGTCCCGGTTGTTGATTTTACCGCGTATTTGACTGAAACTACTTGTTATCATCATAATTTGGGCTGATTGCCATGTTTGGGCTTTGTGCCAATTATGTAAATTCTTCGGGGATTGATATTACTGTTTTGGCATATCTTGCATATCATTTGGTTTCAGTCCAAGGTTCTAAATACTGTTTTGCAAACTCAACCATACTTCTAAGTTTTGAAAACTCAAATGATATTTTAAATGATATTTCGGGCTGAGAACTACCGTTTTTACAAATGCCCAAGGGGCTTATGTTGATTTCTAGACTGAGCATGAATCCGGCTGTGCGTCGCAGCAGTGATTTTGAAACAGTGGTAACAATGACACTGTATGATGTAACTTGAAACAGTGGTAACAATGACACTGTATGATGTAACTTGAAACAGTGGTAACAATGACACTATATGTTGTAACGTGAAACATGGGTAACAATGACACTGTATGATGTGACTTGAAGCAGTGGTAACAATGACACTGTATGATGTAAATTGGTCAGGTAATAATGACTGATCGGTCAGGTAACAATGACTGACCAGGAATTTATTGATGCCACGAGATGACTTGATATTGCGCTTGGGCTGTAGGAGTCCCTTCAGAGTCTGTACACACCCCCAGTGAGCGCCGTCGATGTTAAATGGATCGTGCTGCACGCCGCAGCGGGTACCGGAGTGTACCGTCATATGCATTGCATTGCACTCATGCATTTGTTCCTATTTTGTATTATTTGTCATGACATTTCAGCACTCGCATTTCATTGGCTTCCATGCTACCTCTTGCACTGCTTACCTGACACCCTGGTATTATTTGCTAATGGAGTGTTGTGCCCAAGGGGCTGATTTATGTGCTGACTTGCACCATCTGTTTCGCATTTATTTGCTTAACTGTTGAAAAAAGGATATTTTTGAAAAGAGGTTTTAAACTAAGCCACGATATTTCTAAAGTTTTCACTGTTTTCTCAAAGGGTCACTGTACCATATAGCATGATGACTTGCTTTACGTGGTTTCTTGCTGCTCAGTTATTATTTACCTTTATTACTCACTGAGTTGGAGTATACTTTACTCCCTGCACCTCGCGTGCAGTTGCAGGTATTTGTTACCCGGTAGCGGGTTTGAGCTGATTGAGGATTTTGCTATTATAACTGAGAAAGGTGACCGCCAGCGTTCGCGGCACCGGACTACGACCTTTGATTCCAGATTTTATTTTGTATATTATTATTGGCCCAGTAGTTGTGTTCAGTCTTCTTTAGATGCCCTTGACTTGTGATACCCCGGTCGGGTTGTGTTGGGTTGTAAACACTGGTTATTATTGTCGTGAACTGTATTTATCTATTCATTTATGTTCAATAATTGTTAAAGAGACGATTTGGGTTTGTTGGCTGGCCTTGTCTTCACGAGAGGCGCCATCACGACCGGGTTTGGAAATTGGGTCGTGACAACCATTCGACTATTAGGCATTAAAAGGGCAGAATATTCCCTAAAAAACACGCTAAAATTAAGGAGAGAATCTTGGTGTTAATTGATTCTACATTAAATTCAATTTTTAAAAAGGAAAAGGAGATTTCTCATTTGCATATTTTTCTCCAGATCAGATTTGATTGGTAGGCGAAGCCATTGGAACTTTTTTCGTAATTAAAAAAAAAAGACTAAAAGCTTCAACAAACTGAAATCAAATCTGTTCTTCATCTTTTTTTTTTTCTCAATACACAAATCAAAAAAACAATAAAATATAGAACAATACCTCAGCAACAACACTCAATCGTATCCAAAATCCCAATCATGCTACAATTGAATGAAAAAAATCTGATTATAAAAAATGGGTCTCATCTCAGTATTTTTTGAGAAGAAGAAGGAATGGAGAAGAGGAAGTCTGATTTTATGTTAATATCTACAAAATTTCTACATTTATCTATAAAATAAACTACAAATCAGTTTAAGTATGTATAAAATAATATTGTTTTTAAGGGTATCTATAAAATTAATACATTTATACTACAATTAAACTACGATCTATGTTGAAAAAAAATATTGACTACAAAATTTTCTATTCATCTACAAAATTTCTACAAAAAAAAACTACAAATAAACTACAAATTAGTTTTAGTATTGTATAAAGCTGTATTATTTTTAAGGATATCTACAAAATTACTATATTTATACTACAATTAAACTACGATCTATGTTGAAATAAAATGTTGACTACAAAATTTTTTATTTGTCTACAAAATTTCTACAAAAAAACTACAAATCAGTTTTAGTATTGTATAAAGCTGTATTATTTTTAAGGGTACCTAAAAAATTACTACGTTTATATTACAATTAAACTACGATCTATGTTGAAAAAAATATTGACTACAGAATTTTCTCTTGACCTACAAAATTTCTTCAAAAAAATACAAATAAACTACAAATCAGTTTAAGTATTGTATAAAGTTGTATTATTTTTAAGAGTATCTATAAAATTACTATATTTATACTACAATTAAAATATAATTTATATTGAAAAAAAATGTTGACTATAAAAAGTTTCCTATGTGGCATAGGAATGTAAAAATCTCAAAAAAAAAAATAGGGTTTCAAGATCCATAATACATCTACTAATAACTAAGACGTGCAGAAAGAAAAACAAAAAAAGATGCAGAAACAGAAAGAAAAGAAGAATGATTTCTGTGCACAAGTTACTGCTAATCTTCTGTTTATTCACCATGACAACGACACAACAATTAAAATATGGATGTTTTCTACCAAAATCATCTCTTCTTTGCTATAAACTTCTGAACCCTCTTTGTATCAACTTCTACCAGACCATTAGCGTAGTTGGAGATAGTTGGTATATCCCACCAATTGCGGTTGAGAATATCTTAGGAATTATGGGGATAGATAAACGTGGGATATATGAATACCTTTAATTAAGGAGTAAAAACTGCCCATTAATTAGACCCTCAATTAAGTATGGTATAGGGTTGGTAATTTGGTATACGAGTTTGTAATTAAATCAAACCTTAAACATTGAGGGTAATAAGGTTTTATATGTGATATAGGAATGTAAAAATCCCTTTTACTATAAGGGGTGCTAGCGAATTAGGCGCATTAGTTAGCCTAACCTAAATCAAACGCATGCAGAAAAGATTGGGGAAACGGCTAGGGTTAGATATTATTCTTTGCATCTTAATTGAGGGTAATCTGGCAGAAAATTTTATTGGGAAATTACCAGCTATGTCCATTTATAAGTAGCTCATTATAAAATTTGGCCAATTGATAAAATATTATTAATATTAGCCAAATTAGCCAATTATCTATTTGTAGCAAAAAAATATTAAATTTTTACTTTGTTTTGAGTGAGTGTTATTAGAATAGATTGGGCACAATTTAAGGAGCTTGAATCTCAGTTTTGGGATGATTTGGTGAAGTTTTGAGGTTGTTTGATTTGAAAATTCGAAGTAAAAGCCGAATATGAAAAAATGGTATGTGTATCACATTGTATATCATTAGTGTATCACATTTGTATCATATTTGTATCAATTGTGTATCACATGTATATTCATGTATACCTGTGTGTGAGATACATGCGTGATACATGTGTCGCAGAAGACTTTTTGAACTTGATTTAATTACGAATTTCGATACAAAACCAGTCTAAATCACCTCCAATCTTCCTCAAATTTTGTATATTGACTTATCTATATATTTTCAATGAATTTCAACTATACCCATTGAAAAAGTTTCTTTTTTGTTTAGATTTTTGAAATATTGTATAAATTTTTGTATTTCATCACCTTATTTGCTACCCCGTCCATGAAATTTGTTTTCCGTCTTGTATCTAATGTAGCTAATCACGCTTAAAAATATGGAAGGTAATTTTTGTATGTGATTCTTTTAGAGAAAAAACTCTATTATTTGGTTTTTTAAATTTTGTTGGCTAGTTTTGGTAAGTCTATGACTAATGGCTAGAGGTTGGTAAGTTAAAATTTATTTGGGACATTTGTGTAAGTTTCCCAATTTTATTTTATATCTCATACAATTGACACTAGTTGTATGAAACAATTTTTTTGTCTCACAATTTTGTGGGTCCAGATTTTTGTGGACCCCAAAAGTGTAATATTGGGGTAAAAAGTTAGTCTCATACAACTAGTGTCAGTTGTATGAGACACAAAATAAAATTTCTCGGCTATGGAAACAAGGAAGTTCGTCCGATAACGCGAGATTTCCCAAAGACCAGTAATCTGAGTCGTGTTGCTACAGACGGTTCGCTCTCGCTTAGAAGAACTATCATAAGTCTTCTAAACTAGGGCTTCATACAGTTATTATAAACATTAATTCATTCCCAAATAAAAATGATAAATAATTACAATATGTATTAATAGATTGAACTACACGATTTCATACCTTATCAGCATATACGTCAAAGTGAACGAGTTTATCACAGATGGAATCTCCAGTCTTCACTTGGATTATTGCAAATGCTGTTTGTAGGAGAGAATACACAAATCCAGCAGCAGCACAAGCAAGCATGTAACTGAAAACCACCACCAAGTATATATGAATACATGTTAAGCATTCAAATAATATGCACTGATCGGGTAAAGAATTAATTTTAATATCATCTATTCAATTTAACAAACTAATTACCAAAAGTTATTACTCGATTCCTACATACTTATCTCGTCAAACTTGTTATAAAGAGTTACATGTCTTCTTGGTCAACTTAACTTAATCTGGTAAATAATTCATATATTGTTAAAAAAGTCTTAAAAATAATATATCTGCATGGCTAAATTTTAAGCAATAATTATATATACTACGCTCCCATTTAGTTATAGTTTTTGGCAAATTTTTTTCAAAAATATTTTGAAAATATTTACTTTTTGTTCATGGAATATGATCAATTTTTGAGGAAAAGAAATTGAAAGTTTAGTATAGTTTTTGGCGAATTATTTTCTTTTACTCACAAACTTCAAATTTTTTTTTTTTCCAAATAAAATGTATGTCCAAACACAATTTTAACTTCCAAAAGTTAATTTTCAACACAACATCAAAATCTCTTTTTTCAAGTTTCAACCAAATCTATATCCAAACGCTAGTTAAGTACTCCCTAAAAAACGCTGTTTTTTCTTGAGTCTGGGATCTTCCAAAAACATCTTCTACCTCCACAAGGTATATAGACTACCGGGGGAGAAGCTACTTTGGTTGAAGGGTTGTGAACTAACCACCCTTCGCCGAAAAATTATACTACATATAAGGTAAAATATTCCTTGTTATTGATTAAAAACAGACTTTAAACACCCTTATTGAATTTTTTGGTTTCGCCACTGTATACTACCTTCCCAAAACTCCACCCATTATGGGAATATACTGAATATGTTGTTATCCCTAAAAAGCGCTATAAATTGACTCGCCGGAAACGTCTCCGATATACTTTCCACCGGAAATTTCTTTGCGACGAGCCATTTCTGTTGAAAATTTCGTTTGTATTAAGCATGCAAAAATGAAAGATGCAACAAACTCCTACCGATATTTAGGAAAAAGTAAATTAAATTAAAACACTTACCGATAAGCATAGAAATCAGAAAAGCCAAATTTGACTTCAACATCTTTGTGAAATAAGGAAGCAACAGACATATCAGAGGAGGCAGTAGTGAGAATTGTGATTGATGTTGCCAAGCAACAAAGTGAAACAATCCTTAACAATAGATTTACAATTATTAAGCAACCCATTTTAATTTCCTCTCTATGTTTCAAGTTCGAGAAATTAATTATATGAAGCCATAATTTGATATAAACTTTAATTTCTCTTATACTAATTAAGGAATTATTCGCATCTTCATCATTGTCTTACTGTCAAAGGTTGACATATACTCACCTACTTGTAAATTAATCTCTCCATACCTACCATGCATGTCCTGGCAGGGCGGATACCATCTTTCGGCTACGGGTTTAAACGAATCTATAATTTTCAACACAAAATATAGATTAATTATATGTAAAACTAACTAGAATTTTAACAAGTATTAGATTTGAATCAATTAATAATTTTAACAGTACAACGAGTGTAATATTTAAAAAATTTAAAAGTTGAACCCACTAAATTTAAATCCTGCATTCGGTTCTGTGTCTTGTGAGACTTTGCATGGAATGGAAGTCTACTAGTTCTTTCCTTCTGTTTTTTTAAAAAAAATATTCTCATGTATAGATTAAGAATCAGGGCAGGTCTAGAATGTATAATTTATGGCTTCATTCGAACCCGATAGCTTTGACGGTATGTGTACGTTTTAATAAATTCATTCAATAAATACAAATAAAAGATTTGTATCGTATAGGATGTGTGATAGAATCTCGAATTCAAAATCATAATATTCAAATCTTGAATTCGCATTTGTTAAGAATATTTATATTGTTAAAAATTTCTTTATAAAATGGAGATTCTCAGTAAAGAAACGAAAAGGTCAGCAGTATTGGATACTTCTGTTATTTGTTGTACCATATAATCTTCAAACTATTCTCTTTTCTTGTCAAGACTCAATTGGCATTAGAAACGATAAGAGACAGATAGATGGGAGAAGAGATGGTCGAGACGTGCTCAATTGACCAAATAATTAAGTTTATTACATATATTATTTTTTCGCAGCTTGTGGTATAAGATGTGCCATTTAATTATTCAAATTGTTGTTGGAGACTTTAAGCCATTTGGCTTTAAAGTAGAAGAAGTGTGAATTGGAAATGGAGGGAAATAAAATGGAGGGAAAATGAAAATTTGAAGAAGTGAGTTTGTTCTTGCACTTTGTCCCTCATTGGTGAGGGACAACCACATTTGTGTGCTTATATATAGAATCACTTCTTAAAGCTCTTAAAAGGAGTTGAAGAGAATGAACCCTCGCGCCGTCGTCGTTGCTCGGTTTCGGCTTCGGATTTGTCAAATGATCGATCGATAAAATTATTTTTGGACAAAATTTATTTAATTATTCAATAATTAATTAAATACCAAATCACTGCTGAAAGTACGCCAGAACTCTGCTGAAATTTCAGAGAACCTCGCTGGCCGCATTTCTGCCGCATTCAGAAAGGCTCTCTGGCCGCGGTTCTACCACGATTGCGGCAGGCCGCGTATTTTCTGAAAAGCGAAATACACTCCAGAACTCCTTTCTTTCTGAATATATTGCATCCTACTTCGCAATATCTCTCTTTCAAATTCGTAAGTGTGATTTTGCTCCGTTTTTGAGTTCGTTGGAATCCTGCAGTTTGTATTGCACTGTTGCAGGAAGCTTTATTCCGTTTTATCCTGGGAGGATTTAATCCATTACCTTGGCAACGTGTGAGGGGGTTAACAAGCAAATTGTGGACTCAAAAATTTCTCATTCTTCTACCTTTCTTTATTTTCTAACAGTTTATTTTTAACACAGTGACACTAACAAGCTTAAGGAATTTTAATAACATTTATGTGTTGATTATTAAATTGTTTTCTTTATATTTTATTGGAGACTAAAGCCTTGTTGCTTTATACTCTATTAATTGTTTCTGTCCGATTTAAAGTACATAAAAACTTTACCGGAACAATAAACGTACGGGTTTGAAGTATATAAAAACTTCACCATTATTACGTGTTGTATGTTTGGTTTGGTATTCAGTTTGAAGATATCAAAACTTCACTGATTTAACAAAGTT
>MU716492.1:27221-59936 GCA_026770625.1 Nicotiana glauca
GGGAGGATTTAATCCATTACCTTGGCAACGTGTGAGGGGGTTAAAATTCCTTAAGGACACACATGCAAATTGTAGACTCGGAAATTTCTCATTCTTCTACCTTTCTTTATTTTCTAACAGTTTATTTTTAACACAGTGACACTAACAATTGTAACTACAGGGAGACATCATTATTAATATTTGAGCTTTAACATGAGTTCCCCTAATGGCAAAGATCGAAAACTCGACTAAAAACTCCCACTAATATTTTTTTTTTTTGGAAAATTTCCATAGAAACCCACAACCTCTATTTTCGGGTGGGTAACCTGCTCGTTATGTAATAACTCATAAACCACATAAAAGATGTATGCCCAGTATGACGAGCTCTGATTGAGAAGGCTGCCGGCGAGGGAATTGATCTCAGTTTTCCCATTTGGAAAACCACTCACCCAACCAACCTAGCCAAAAGTCCTAATAATTTCAAGCCCAAATAGAAACATCTCAGCAGGGGCGAAGCTACATTTGTTACAGACTGGTCAATTTATACTGTATATAAGTAAAATATTAGGTTTTAGCAGTATATTTCATTTACTGAACACCCTTTGTCGAGAAATATTTTTCACTTCTTTAAGAGTGGTCAATTTACACTATATATATGTAAGATATTAGGTTTCAACAGTATATATCATTTACTGAACATCCTTTGTCGAGAAATATTTTTTACTTCTATCAAGTGTGAACACCTTTGAAGAAATTTTTGGCTTCGCCATTGCATCTCAGTTAGACTCTTTGCAAAGCCTAGCATGGGTGTTAGCTTGTCCTGTCAATGAGTAATCGATCTGCTCAATTGGTCTAAACTAAGGGTATGATGGGCATCGATCGGTTCGGTTATGAATATTATCGATTTAGCATATCGGTTATCGGTTTACAAATTTGATAAATCGATAACCGAGCTGATAAGATATCGGTTATCGATCATTATCGGTTAGGTTATCCATTTACCCGGTAAGAAAACTCAATCTAGAGTTAAGCAAATAAGATAAGACAATTCACTGGAGTTACGCAAAAAAAAAAAAAATTCACATATAGTATACCACCCATTTATGCGTTTTGTCCTGTGGGCACAACTGGAATAGTACTAATTCTTCAATAACAGTTGTCTAAATAAATTAATAATAAGTCAAAGTAGTAGCAATTTCACCTTAAAATTAACAAATCCAAACATATAGAACTAACAATCTAATATAAACTTGATGTTGTTTGTCAAATGCCTAACCTGAAAAAAGAAACCATAGAGCAAAACCTTGATCTGTGCACGAGCAATACTAACACATAAATGAAATACATCTAGAAGGCAAGAAAATGTTGTCCTCTTGTCAAAGCTCAGCGTACTGTATATAATAATGTTCAAATTAAAAATTTATCCAAGACTGACGAAGATTGTCGATTGAGAATTTATAAGTCCGAATAGAAATTATAGTAGGTATAGGATGCACAACGTAAGCTCACAAAATTAAGAAACAAAAATAAAAAATAAAGAATCATTGACAGTCAAAAATACCAATATGAAGATGTATTTTGTTATAGAAATTAAAAGCCTAATATATAAGACTAAAGACTTACGTTGGGAGTAACTAGTAAAGTCTATGAAGAATGAAGATTAAGCAACTGAGAGTGCTGCTGAGAAAGAATAGGAGAGAATGACTTGGAGCTCTAGCATATGTATATACTTAAGGGTAAAGTCGTAATTTTATTAATTGTTATTGGGTTATCGGTTAACCCATTAACAAAATTAGAAATCGAGGCCCGAACCAATAATTCAATAGTGAAAAAATTCTAAAATGTTACCGAACCATTAATCCAATAACCCGATACCGATAATCCAATAAATAATTAGCGGTTCGGATTATCGGTTTTACACCGATATATATCGGACCCTAGTCTAAACTTGAACGGTTTTGGGCGAATGATATATCTATTTAAGTTAAAACGAACATAACCAAATTAACACGCCAAAGACAAAGAAACTGATACCCGCTTTTGATTTAAATGAATAGTCGACACAGTCTTCAATGGTAAAAATCAATTAATTAATTCGACTAATTTTAGAGCATCAAAATTTGTAAAACTCCTCTCTTTGACAATGCTTAAATTATCTATTTGCAGTCTCTGTTATTTTATAACCAGGAGCACATATATTTGTCTTTATATATATACACACAGATTAGGGAAGGCAAAGGATCACGTACTGCAACATCTATTTTCAAGGGACTGCTTAATTTTTTATATTTAAACTTTAGCCAGTTTAGAATAATTTCATACTAAACGTAGTGTTGTCACTGCTGATTCTTCAGACCCAAAAGACTAAAATTTGATGACTTTAGACGACTTAAGACCCGACGATTTAAAATTGAAAATTTATAAATTTTGACTATTTTTAAATAAAAATAACTATGTTCGCACTCTACGGAGGATTTATGCCTGCTTTTTGTATCACGTTTTAACTTGTGCTCGTTTTACAAAAAAAATTACAAACGTACTCGTTTTTCCACCTAACTTCAGCATACGGGGTTGAAGTAGCAAAAACAATCACGCAAAACTTCAGCATTCTAATAGACGAGCCAGAAGTAGCAAGTGTGTTGAACCAAGTGTGCTGAAGTTTTTGTTTGTAATTGTTGAACTTAAGCATAGTAGCTGAAGTTTTGTTCTCTATTTGCTGAAATTTTTGTTTGTAATTACTGAAGTTTTTATTTTTGTAACTGGCAGCTGAAGTTTTTGTTTTGTAACTGGCGAACTTCAGCTCTAGAGCTGAAGTTATTTGGTTCATTTGTAAAAACTTCAGCACTATATCAGCTGAAGTTTTTGAAAAAACTGTCTAACATACTAGATAAATAATCAGATTACCAACAGTATCTAAATCATAAATTTTGGAAACAATAAACGTGAAAAGAACAGAATTATCTTTTTTTGGTAATTATATTATACTATTTCATCACAATTTTAGTTACACCCATCTCACATCTGGAAATCAACAGTTTGAACATAAGATCCCAAACTTACTATATACCATCTCTATTCAGTCTTGTCTATATAGCTCTATTGCCTAAGGATAAAAGTTCAAATCTTTCATACATCTATCCAATCTACTAACTCTGCGAGCTCTAACATGAATTTCTCTTACCAATTGCTTGACCACTTGATCTGCAGATCTTCTGCTCTCCTTGAAAATTCTTGCATTTCTTTCCTACCATAAGTGATACACTCCACCAGCTAGTATCATCTTATATACTTTCTGTTGGGCAGTCTTCCCAGTAGCATGCTCTATGGTCCATTGCACTTCATGCTGCCAGTTCCACGCTTCTCTTCTTATACTTTGCCAAGCTAGGAATTTTGACCACACCTGTTTAGCATATATGCACTCAAACAGTAAGTGATCGATATCTTCATTCTCCTGTTTAGATAGCACACATTCCATATCATCTAAATTAACCCAGCATGCAATCATCTCCTTAGTTTGCAGTCTTCAGTGAAGAGCCAAGAATAAGATCAATGTCCATTTAGGCTGCCCATTATTATTGCAGGCCAATCTTCTCCAAGGCACTTTCTGAAATTCCCCACGACATGCTCCATATATGTCCTTTATTGAGTATTTGATCATAGCTGCTACATCTGTTTCATTGAGACCTATCTGTTCAAACATGTTTTTTGCTTTAATAATCTTCTATACCACCCATGAAGTTTGAGTAGTTTTATAGCCCGTTTGGCCAAGCTGCAAAAATCAGCTTATTTTGAAAAGTATTTTTTTTTCAAAAGTGCTTTTCTCAAAAGTACTTTTGGTGAAAAGTACCTTTGTGTTTG
Organism: Nicotiana glauca; assembly: GCA_026770625.1. Lineage (NCBI taxonomy): Eukaryota > Viridiplantae > Streptophyta > Magnoliopsida > Solanales > Solanaceae > Nicotiana > Nicotiana glauca. The sequence goes on from MU716492.1 coordinate 31,059, forward strand.
ACTAATTAGTTTGAAAAATACTTCTGAGCAGCAATTAGTATTTGGCCAAGCTTTAAAAAACTATTTCTAAGTGTATTTTTCTCAAAAGTGCTTCTCAAAAAGTGCTTTTGGAGAGAATCTAAAATACCTTATACTCACATGTAGTTGTACCTATAGGACAAAGTGCTCTTCGGAAGAAATGTAGAAAAGGACAAGTCCAAACTGGTAGGGGAGATATGTCAGGATGAGAAACTAATTACTCATTGTGACAGCAGGAAATAAACCAGTCTTAATTGAATTATACTGAAGGCTAAAAACAGATACTATTTCACAATGCCAAATTTAAATAGAAAACTATGGGTAAGTGAAATTGTGAAATAAGTCAAGGGGCAGTACTAGCTTCATTACCAATGTATTCTGAAGCATTATTCCGGTGATAGTACACATTAATCGATGATGTATAGTCACACAAATATCTATAGCTACAATTTTCAAAAACTTATTTTTTTCTTAAACTCCGTGCTCAGTCAAAGCGCATCAGATAAAATAAACAACCTAAATGCGATTGTGGATAAATACCTTTCCAAGTTTTGAGTAAGGGATTTGAAGCTCGTGTCATTGCGTCCGCGTGCAGTGCATTTTCTTTTAAGTGCAAGTGTGAAACCAATCACATGATTTGCCGCAATATTTCCGTTGGAACCATTCTCGAAAGTCATTCACTCTTATTCAAACTGCAACTTACCTGACCTAACGAACAAAACCACCCGTGTCTCATTGGAACTTCGATACTGCAAAATCAAATCCTTATCCCAATACAACTAAGCAACTTCCTGCTCCATGCGCCGATCATTCTTTTCCAACAACACTCTAGACATTCTGTGATTCTCATACCCTATGAAGCATAATATAACCTTTGTCAAAATTTTCCTTTACTCTAGCCATAGCTAATTCACTCACATGCCCTAAACTGGAACCAACATAGCACCTAACCGTGAAATCAACTGCTCACAATAGACTCCCCCACTTGGCTCGAAGCCATAGATCAATATACGCTCAATAACTCATAACACTTTTACTCTATTGATGCCACAATACCATAGCGAGATTAAACTCAAATCATTTATAAGTTTGTGAAAACACAGATCATCTAGTACTGCAAATCTTCTACAAATCTCGCATTCATCCCCGCAACAGTTAAGCCCACTCTCATAAGCGACCCAAAATTCAAATTTTTAACACGTACACTTCACTTACACATGAGGTCTTCTAACATACACAAAAAGATCACACCACTTCAGAACTCTCCGCAGGAGATAACCCACTTGCTTTGCCTCAATATAACTTTTCTGTATACCTTCCACCATCATACACATTACACAGCCACTTAGTCTTCTCGAGTCTGAACTCATACCACAACATGAAATTTACTTCACTCCCAACTAGGAGACATGAAAAGATCCTTCACGCGCCCATAACTCGGGACTACACATCCAATCATAATGGAAATCAAACACTTAATAGTTCATCTATCATCCAACAGACCTTCCTTGTCACTTCCAAGTCATATAAATACATCTCGCAGTACTAACATACTCATCACGTAACTATCCAGCCATCATTCCCACTAATAGAGACAATACCGAACATATGTAAGTTTAAAACACTTGCTCACACAATCAACACCTCGGTGCTCAAGCCATAGGCAAAGATTCGGACTCGAGTCTTCCTGACTGGCCCAACATCAAACTCACAGAGATCACATTTTGCCCCTCGATCGGGGAATCACGAGCCATCAAGGCACATCTGATACTGAGCGCACATGCGCACATACGAACGCGTGGAAGGAATTTCAAGAGTTACTTTTCAAGCTGAATCAAGGACGCACGATAAGATTACAAGAAGGTGAAGTTTTCCCAAAGGTTCTGCAGCCTCTCGAGGATAAATAAAGATGTATCTGTACCGATCAGCGAGACTCTACTAAACCTGCTCATGACTCGTGAGACCTAGTAATCTAGGCTCTAATACCAACTTGTCACGACCCAACCACACTCCGGTCGTGATGGCGCCTCTCGTAAAGACAAGGCCAGCTAACCAACCCATTTTGCCTTTCCAGTAAAATTAAATATTAATTCACAGTTTTAACATAACTAAATTACCACAGTCTAAATAGAGATTACTTTATTAAGTACGGAACACAACCAAACACAACCCAAACCAGTGTGTCACAAGTCACGAGCGTCTGTTAGAAAGTAAATCCAACTACAAGGTCTAAAATATACAAAGCCGGAATAATAAACCAAAAGAGAGGAAAGCGGTAGTGCGAACGCTGGCAGTCACCTCGTATTCTCCTATAACTCTTCCTCTGCTCAGCCAAAACCTGCTACCGGGGAATAAATACATGCATCTGCACACGAGGTGCAGGGAGTAAAGTGAGTACTCCAACTCAGTGAGTAATAAAGGTAAATAACAACTGAGCAGTAAGAAATCACGTATAACAACTGACATGCTGTATAGAAGCAATGTACAATCCTTTGAGAAAAACAGTGAAGCTGTGAAATCCTTAGAAATATCTTGGCTCAGTTTAAATCACCTTTGAAAATGATCTTTTCAACAGTTACGAAATTATTTCAAAACAGTTAGTGCCGATAAGCACAGAAGATTCCACCCCTCGGGCAGCAAATACTATAGTATAACAGGTAAAAAGGCAAGTAAATATGCAAGGTGAGCAAAATAAAAGTTTGCCCCTCGATAAATATCTCAAACAGCACCAGCCCCTCGGGCTCACTCTCAGAACACTCTGAGCCACTCGGGCTCTCTCTCTCTCAGATCACTCTTAGAATAGTATCATATAGTAATCGATGCGGCGCGCAGCCCGATCCATATATCGTTGATGGCGCTCACTGGGGGTGTGCAGACTCCGGGAGGGGCCCCTTACGACTAAAACGCAAAATCAAGCCACCTCGTGGCATCATCACTCGGCACTTGGCCTTACATCACTCGGCACTCGGCCTCACATCACTCAAGCCACCTCGTGGCATATCAAGTATCTTAGGCCCTCAGCTTCATATCACTCAGCATATCCTCACATATGGCCCTCGGCCTCACTCAGTCCAAAAATCATCACAAGCCCCCCGGGCATTTGTAAAACAGTAGTTCGCAGCCCAAAATATCATTTAAGTTTCAAATCTGAGTAAAAGTGGCTAAGTTTGTAAAACAATAGATATCAACACGACTGAGTTCATGTATAAGTCAAAACAGTGAGGAAAGCAGTGATAAAAACTCCCTGAAGAGTTCAAATAATTGGCATGAAGCCCAAATATGGCAATCAACCCAAATCATGATGATAACAAATAAGTTTCAGTCAAATACGCGGTAAAATCATCAATCGGGACGGACCAAGTCACAATCCCCAATGGTGCTCTACCCTACGCTTGCTATCCGGCGTGCAAGTCACCTCAACATAGCACTGCGATGTTCAATCCGGGGTTTCAAACCCTCAGGATATCATTTACAATCATTACTCACTTCGAACTGGTGAAATCTCTAGCTCGCGACGCCTTTGCTCCTCAAATCGGCCTCCACGCGCGTCGAATCTACCCAAAATCAGAGCGAATACATCACAATATGCTAAGGGAACAAATTCCAATCGAAAACAATCAATCATAGGCACAAATCCCAAAATTACCAAAACCCGAGCCCCGGGCTCACTTCTAGAAACTCAAAAGTTTTTACACTAATGGGTTCCTTATCCCACCACGAGTTCACATATAGCAAAAACACAAGAATCGGAGTCCATTTGAACCCTCTAATCCTTAAATCTTAGCTCTCATAAGTTCAAACCCTAAACCTCCATTTTTAGTCCACGATTTCTTAAATTTTCAGTCTAAATTCATGAAATAACACCATAGGATTGTGTTTTGAGTCAAAAATCCTTACCTTATCGAAGTTCTCTTGAAATCCCTCTTCAAAATCGCCCAAAAGCCCTCAATATGAAGTTAGAAATGATAAAACCCTTCAAAACTCGCGAAGGATGAATTATATACCTCCTGCCTAGGGGTTTTCGCATCTGCGACCCCTCCACCACTTCTGCGTTACCGTATTTGCGGTTAAAAGTACGCTTCTGCGGAAATTCATTAAAAATCCCAGAAGTCGCTTCTGCAACACCATTTCCGCATCTGCGGCTTCGCAGATGCGGCCACCTCGACCGCTTCTGCAAAAAATCATCACTTGGCCCAAACCGCTTCTGCGGTCCACCAGCCGCATATGCGGCTCCGTAGGTGTGGGCCCCCAATCGCATCTGCGATTCCAGCCTTCCTTTTCCAAAACTGCATCTGCGGTTATTCCCTTGCATGTGCGACACCGCACCTGCGGTCCCCAAGCTGCAGGTGCAAAAATACCAGCAACAGCAAAATCTGAAATTGCCCAAGTCCAAAACTCTTCCCGTTAGCCATCCGAAATCACCCCAAGACCCCCGGGACCTCAACCAAAAGCACCAACACCTCCAAAAACCTCATTCAAACTTGTTCCAATCATCAAAACACCTCAAACAACACCAGAACCATCAAATTACCTCGAACTCAAGCCTAAGTTCTTCTAAAACTTCTGAAATACACTTTCGATCAAAAACCCGACCAAACGACGTCCGAATGACCTGAAATTTTGCGCACACATCCCAAATGACATAACGAAGCTACATTAACTCTTGAAATTCTATTCCGACCCTCGGATCAAAATCTTGCCTACCAACCGGAAATTGCCAAAATTCTAACTTTGCCAATTCATAATTTTACACCGGACCTCCAAAACCAATTCCGATCACGCTCCTTAGTTCTAAATAACCCAACAAAGCTAACCAAATCATAAAAATTCCAATCCGAGCTCATATACAAATAAGTCAACTCTTGGTTAAACCTTTCAAATTCAAAGCTTTCAACTGAGACTGTTCTTTCAAATTCATACCGATTTTCATGAAAACCAAAACCAACGGTCTACATCAGTCATAACACATTACACGGGGCAAGTCATGCCCGAGAATTGGCGATCAAAGCACAAAAGCTCAAAACAACCGCTCAGGTCATTACATCCTCCCCCACTTAAACACACGTTTGTCCTCGAACGTACCCAGAGTTATTTTAGAAGCCAACCAATAGTTGAATAACTTTACCATGCATATACCCGGGGGTGATCCCACGTCACCCTATCTCATATAGGTTCGCCAACACAATATAACTGAAATTCCACCATCCATCCTAGTCCACAAACCATAAAACCACATTTCCACTTCTGAGATCATCCACAAGATCAATATCCCACGTCTCTACTCTGAATAAGCCTCAACCAGTTGTAATAACCCATACCTGCAACCTCAGGTGCAATTACATGTTATACCACATAACTCAAACACTCAAAACTATAACTTCTATCCACAGCAGCTACACATAACAACCGAATATCGATAGGAAACCTCTTATCAACTAAAGTTTCATTCCAACACTTCTACATATGCTGCAACTGGTAACTAAAACATGCAGTAAGCCATCACCATTTCTCAGATCAACCATTCATGAAGCCACTTTCCTTTTGGCTAATACCATAACAGATTTCCGAGCCAAACCTCGATATTTACCCATCAAACATGCTGAAATCGAATCCATTTGTATTCATTAATGATCCCAACGATCTCTTCTGACCAAACACACCACCCTGGTGACATGACACATCAATACGGCCTAAGCCACAGCTTGCATAACTACGCGCACCAATAAGCAATAGTCTGAACATACTCAAATCATGAAAATGACACAATTGAAAGAGATGTACCCCAAGCTCACCAGTACCACCACAACACAAGGCTGGGAATCCATCTCACATTATATAATAGATCACATGAATCTATCCCGCAAGATCATATCTCCATATAGCTTCGCGGCAATGCACGATCCTATCTAAACACTGCTCCACCTGAAACACCTCAAGTCACTATGCTCGAAAGCGACAACCACGCACCATTTGATGTCTGGAACCAAAGCACATCATCATACCCATGGTGAGAAAAATAACATATACCACGCAACCCGATAGGTCATAACCAATACTCCATTCACTGAGCAATAACCAATTACTCTTCCCGCTCAACTTCCACTATGAATCCCCAATAGAACCACACCACATGTGCCCCTAACCAACAATCATAACGTCCCACAACACAGAAAAGCAACTCATAGATCTACCCAGATCACTAACAAGCTCAATAACGATTGAATCAACTTATTCCTCAAAAATACAATTCGGGGCCAACCAAGCCGACTCAAGCTAGAACACACATCCACATTGGCCTGCCAACAAACTCGTTAACAAGGAAGCCTGAAGTTGCTACTTTCAAGAAACACATCCGAAAGTCCCTTAACACCAGAACTGAATCAGTGGTAGAAACCTCTGCACTGACATCCATCACGAAGGCCCAATTAAGAAAGGCAGTCCTTCCCAGCCGTTCGCTGGGTCTTCCAAATATAAAACCACTCTACCAGGATATACTCCGACATACCTCGCCACTCAACCCGTGGCATTTCCGGCATAGCCCGTGGCGCAATAGTTCAAAATAATCCAACACGGGGACAATCAGTCTAAACCCAATATCGTATCCAATATCTAATATACCAAGCAATAAAAGATCCACTCGGGCCTCCTAAATCTCGATAGTCGCTAAATAGTGCAGATATACATAGTCCACAACCACAACCTAGCCTAAATATAAGAACTTCCATCTCCAATACACACGGCACATGAATCACCATATCCAATTCCAATTCCGCCGTCCGAATACATGCCACAACTCCAATACCCGGTCATTTCATGAGAGATACTTAAACGTTCTTCTATGCCACCAAGCAAACTCGAATATCAGCAGTCAATCCAGCCTGAGACTGCCGCAATACTACCTAAGTGCCATCCACTTAATCATGTTACCCTTTTTCTGAACATATACTATCATTAAATCACTTCTAATTAGAGATATCATTCCCTTAACCATCTGAGGCTACCCGCTACCTAAGAGTTTTATGAACTTCCTTTCAGAACTGAACTGTAACTTTACACACGCAAATCTTGATCCTCCACTACATACCGCATATACCATACTATCCTAGTATAACATGAGAACTTTATCTCCCTTCCGAGCCACAGAAATCTACGTACTCAACTAGTCAAGAACTTTCCATTGGTCCCATCTAGAAGAAAAGTCACTACACATCCCATGCTCCGCATGCCCATAGAAAATATACACCTCCAAACCGCGGTAAATACCATCAAGAACTCTCCGAATTTCCTTTGCACAAATCAGACCTGCCAAGACTGAATCCTTCTAACTCGACCAAGCTAAGCAAGCCATCAAAACCCAAGAGCATTGCTGCAAAATACTTGTAAGGGCTCATTACCTCGAACATGCACAAGGAGTTAATCATATCCTTACCATACTGATTCGGTCTACTATCAAGCTATTCCATCTATCTAATTTCCCTTCTAATTCATTTTCAACTTGATATTCCCTCTTGCTGTAGTACCATAATTCCTCAACCCAGGCTCACTACACGATACCCAAGCACAAGACCACACTGTCTAAGACCCATAAGCCGCTGAATACTCTCTCAAATATTCCTAGAAACACTACATTCCAGAATACTTTACTCTGAAGAACTTCCTGCAAATCTAAATCCGTTACCTTTACTTTCCTGATATTGATACATAGAATCCCATAATTAACATAAAAATACCATAAGTCTTGACCTCTTCCAATGAGAACACAGTCTCTAACCATATGCATAACCTTAAGATACTCGATTGTTCCCTATAGAATCTTGAACACATTAGAACAATTCTCAAAAGTCATTCACTCTTATTCAAACTGCAACTTACCTGACCTAATGAACAGAACCACCCGTGCCTCATTGGCAATCCGATACTGCAAAATTAAATCCTTATCCCAATACAACCAAGCAACTTCCTGCTCTATGCGCCGAGCATTCTTTACCAACAACACTCTAGGCATTTCGTGATTCTCATACCCTATGAAGCATAATATAACCTTTGTCAAAATTTTCCTTTACTCTAGCCATAACTAATTCACTCGCATGCCCCAAACAGGAACCAACATAGCACCTAACCGTGCAATCAACTGCTCACGGCAAATTCCCCCACTTGGCTCGAAGCCATGGATCAAGATACGCTCAATAACTCATAACACTTTTACTCTATTGATGCCACAATACCATAGCGAGATTAAACTCAAATCATTTATAAGTTTGTGAAAACATAGATCATCTAGTACTGCAAATCTTCTACAAATCTCACATTCATCCCTGCAATAGTTAAGCCCACTCTCTTAAGTGACCCGAAATTCAAATTTTTAACACGTACACTTCACTTACACATGAGGTCTATCGATGCCCCCTTTTTCTTTTAAAAGCAAAATCGGGTTTACGACATTTGGGAGGACAACTCTTTTCCATTTTGGGGAATTAGAGTCTTTAAGTTTGAAGAGTCGACACTAATGATTAAGTACATTAGGACACTAAGAAGGGTTTGAGTTGAAGAACCAGAGTTTGGGTAAGGGCTAGAAATTATCTCGAGGGGAAGGTGTTAGGCACCCCTCAAGATCCACTAGTGTGGTTCCCGGCCATGTTATAATTGTGACTTCACATAATCAACTAAGCAAGTAAGGCTCAAATAGAAGGAGTTTTCACATAATGTTGCAAGTAAATTGATTTTTTGAAGAAGGTAAAAAAAGCAGAAAATAAAAAAATCATTTGAACGAATGATAAACAAGCAAGGGGAAGGGGGGTCCTAGGTTTATTAAACATATGGATCACATCAATGCAATACCCGGTAATCACTCCTCAAAGAGGGGCTACACGTGGTATTAGCGCACCGGTCATCATATTCATATCTACCTTTTCCCACTCCGTTAAGGTATTAAATGCGGAAGGGTTTCGTTACTTATTGCATGCTATTACCCGCCCCGATCTTATTAGTTCCGGAGGTATTTGGGACTACTAGTCCTAAAGGGAAGGGAGTTGGGACTTTTCAGAGTTTCAAGAAAGGATAAAAATCTAGGCGACACACAAAACATATAATCAAATAGGGGGGAAACAAACAACAGTTAGGGCTCACATGTGCCTCCTCACTTAAAGGAAAATACATAGCATGGCTTCAAATACTAGTTAGGTATTTAATTAAACTTAACGTAGGGATGCTGATTCATCGCATATTTTTCAGATGAGGAGTCCAAATTGGCTTGGTCTGGATTTAGTTATCAAAGACTAATATAGTTAATTAACTACCTAAAGTTTGCCTAAGTGAGATCTATAGGCAAGACATATAAATACGGGAGAAAGATACTGGTTTCAGAAGTGGATTTATTAATAGCAGGGACATAAATTTTGCACGCATTTAAACAACATTGTTACTAGTTTTAAACATATTAGCGAGTTAAGGGATTCAGATTGATTGATTACTCATATAGGCATGCTTTCTAAGTGTGACTGATATTTGCAAAAAATGCAGAAATCCTATAGGCATGATATCTAAACACTGATTTTATTATTTAAACCTATATACCGTTTGCCTAATGATGGGTACATATACAGAATTCAGGAAACCCTACAGACATGCTTTCTATGTGATAAGCGGAATGCAGAATCCTATGGGCATGTTTTCTATATAGGATGCAGAAATGCAAAAAAGAGTTATCGATATGATATATATGCAGAACTTATAGGCAGGATTTCTAAAATGCAAAAGTGCAGAATCCTAAAACAGGATTTCTATGTGAAAAATGCAGAACCTAAAACAGGATTTCTGTATGAAAAATGCAGAACCTAAAACAGGATCTCTATATGAAAACGTTGGCAGTGCAGAACCTAAAATAGGATTTCTATATGAAAAATGTAGAAGTGCAGAACTTGCCATGATTTGCAGAAGTAAATACCTAATAAGCATGATGTCTACCCTTATGCATATATAAGTAACCCTCCCTTTTTCACTATCCACCCGAATGGTTATTAAAAATTATTACAGTTCAAAATGAATCAAAAAAGGAAAAGTAAAAATTACATCAGAAGTTCCAGCTACATCCAAACAGCCTAATTCAGACTCAAAGTCCAACAATATGAGATAAACCAACTTTCAAGATCAGATTTCCAAAAGAATTTCTCATATTTGGGGTGTGTTAGAGTTCCCAAGAATCTGAAAGGCTTTTGGGCAGTGCTTACACCCCAAAACATTGTAGAATTAAGAACATAATGCAGTGTGGAAATGCCAGCCCTCAGATGTCCCAGTTCAGAGGGAACTCAAGGTCCCAAAGCAAGGCTCATAAGAGAGGGGCAGGACTTAAGAGTTTAAGAGTAAGTGTGAGTGCACAGGGGCAAGGGAGAGGCATGGCAGGCTAGTGGTCATGCCCAGCAATTGGAATGCTGAAACACCCCTGACCAGCCTATTAGCCAAGTATTGAGAGTTAAGATCCATTGTGGATCAGGTTATGGCCTGGGTAGTAATTAAGATACTGCCAGTCCATGACCTTAACTCAGGAACATAGGAGGGAATACGAGTAGGGATTCATAGCAGAAACAGAGGCAAAGACAGGCAGTATTTGGCACAAATTGCTGAACATGAGCAGTAAAGTAAACAAAAGTCTAAAACTGTAAAGTAAACATATAGGGCGGAAGCAGAAAACTTAAATAAAAGACATACCAGTTCCAAAGGAAAACAAGTAAAAAGACAATAGCCTTGAGAGAGCCAAATTGCAATCAAAGTAATTCCAAAATATCTCAAACAAAGCCAAGCGTTGATTTCAAAATGTGTTGCAAGAGATTAAGTATTTAGATGTGTTTTGTTCGTGTGTATTTCAGTGTGTGTAAAAACGGAAGACTAGGTCTTTATATAGTTTTTGAAAACCAGCAACACATAGGCAAAGAGTGCACAAACATGGAAATAGAAATCAATTAGTGCCACTTAAGACAACTGGAATCCCTTAATTAAGGAGTCTAGTTCAAACGGTTAATCAGGGCAGAATAAGGAAAAGAAATCAGTTCAATAGGGCTGATTAGGGCAGAGAAACCACATAGTGCTCAAACAAGGTCAAATAAATAGTGAACAATTAAGGAAAGTTGGAATAATAGTGTGTTTATAAAGTAAAATAGGGCATCGATTCGAAAAGAATCAATCAAGAGGATCCCGTATCCAATTGTAATCACAAGGAATCCCAAATAATTAAGGAAAGAGTCACACAAGTATAGAAATAATTCAAACATTGGCACGGAATCACAGAGGGAATACACGAGACAATGTATTTAAGGAAAACATCACAGGTATATGATTCTTACACAAAAGGATAAAAAATAAAACAGTCAGTGGGGTAAAAGGAGGTTCAATCCAAAGAAATTAGTGGCAAATCACTAGCCTTATTAAAGGGATTTCAAAATCAATCACTTGGCTGGTGAAAACCTTTTGAAAGAAGAGTTTTTCTTATATATAAAGCATACAGTTCAAACAAAGAAAGAGTCTAACAATGAAAGTTTCAGAGTCACAAGCAAACAGGATTTGGAGTTGCAATTACAGACTCACAGCGAGTCTGAAAACCTAGGGTCCCAAAATGAAACCCTAGTGCCACTTATCAAAGAAAATACCCAAATCTTTAGGGTTTTAAATAGAATCAGAGGGGAGAAATCAAGGTCATTGAGAGAGGCTCAGAAACCCCTTTCAAAGGCTTGTGAGGCAAACAAGTTCTGAAGAAAGAGAGGCTACGAGCTTTAAACAAAGTAGGTAAAAGCATGCTAGCAGAAACATAAACAAAACTTAGCAAGGTGAAACAAAATTAAAAAGCTCAGACTTAAACACATATAGCAAAGAATGAGGAACAACAAACCGAGTTAACATGTGAGCAAATAACAGAAAAAGCCTTGCATAATCAGAAAAGAAACAAGAGAGTAAAGCTCGAGCATAATAAGAAACAAACATACGAGTATAAAACACACATAAAGAGAGAACAAAAGAGTCAGAAAACATTTTAAAGAAACTTTTTCCAGAAATCCTAAAATTTGAACAATTTTGAAAAGGAAATTTGAGGAAAAGTATTAAAACGTCACGTAAAGGCCAAACATGTAACAACTCTATAAGAAATAGGCAAGTATAGAACCTTTAGACGGTTTAAAAACAGTAGAGAACACCCTAGAATGAGAAGGTCTTGAGGAAAGTCGGATCCTGAGTCGAAAAAGACTCATATTGCTCGAACACGCCGGCAAATGGCCGGAGAGGCCATAGATCTTACAGATTTGAGACAGATCTAAAGGGATCCATTGAAATCGTCCTTCAACCTTCGCGTGGCGTAGGTTTAATGGTGAGAGAGAGTGAGTACACGCCACCTCTGGCCAAGAATGCCATGGATTCCGATGGAAATAGGACAGAAGCAGGTGGGAATAGATTAGGGTTTCGGGGAGGGCTAGAGAGGATTTGGGAGATGAAGGGAGTTCAAAGGCGATGTCTTTGGTACAAATGAGTTAGGGTTAGAGGGGTATGGGAATTAAAAAGTAAAGAACGGATCACGGCCGTTGATCAAAATGATCAACGGACAGGATTAAAGGGGAAGCCGGGCGGGTCTGAAAATGGGTCGTGGGTTGGGTTGAAAAAATGAAATTGGGTCTTTTTAATTGGGTGGAATTGGGGGTTAAATTGAGGCTAAAATTGAAATAATAATGGGCTAGGCGTTAAATAGCCAATTTCCCTCTTTTTACTTTATAAAAATGGCTAAATTAATTTTAAAAATAAATTAAAAGCATTGAAGTGATTAATAATATATAAACATTAATCTAAAAAGACTGGGAATAATTTTATAAGTGTAAAATGTTGTTAATCGTAAAATAGGTTATAATAATAATTATATGCAATTTGACTTTAAAAATACCAAATGAATTTGTAAAAATATATAAAAATTACCTTAACTATATTTTAGTATAAATATAGGAATAAAATAAATTATTTACTAAAATGATAACTTTGAGAATAACTATTGATTTTTTTACTGCTAGAATGGACAATAAATTGATTTTTACAAATCTTAAAAAATCAAGGAAAAATATCAAAGTTCTTGGGCATGTTTATATATGCATACACATACTATTTTGAAAGTATTTTGAGTATAAAAATACATAGGAAAAAATTGGGTATCAACAAGGTCTTCTAACATACATAAAAGGATCACACCACTTCAGAACTCTCCGCAGGAGATAACCCACTTGCTTCGCCTCAATATAACTTTTCTATATACCTTCCACCATCATACACATTACACAGTCATTTAGTCTTCCCGAGTCTGAACTCATATCGCAATATGAAATTTACTTCACTCCCAACTAGGAGACATGAAAAGATCCTTCGCACGCCCAAAACTCGGGGCTACACATCCAATCATAATGGAAATCAAACACTTAATAGTTCTATCATCCAGCAGACCTTCCTCATCACTTCCAAGTCATATAAATACATCTCGCATTAATTACATACTCATCACGTAGCTATCCAGCCATCATTCCCACTAATAGAGACAATACCGAACATATATAAGTTTAAAACACTTGCTCACACAATCAGCACCTCGGTGCTCGAGCCATAGGCAAAGATCCGGCCTCAAGTCTTCCTGACTGGCCCAATATCGAATTCACAGAGATCACATCTCGCCCCTCGATCGGGGAATCACAAGCCATCAAGGCACATCTAATACTGAGCGCACATACGCACATACGAACGCATGGAAGGAATTTCAAGAGTTACTTTTCAAGCTGAATCAAGGATGCACGATAAGATTATAAGAAGGTGAAGTTTTCCTAAAGGTTCTGCAGCCTCTCGAGGATAAACACAGACATCTCTGTACCAATCCACGATACTCTACTAAACCTGCTCATGACTTATGAGACCTAGTAACCTAGGCTCTGATACCAACTTGTCACGACCCAACCTCGCTTCGGTCGTTATGGTGCCTCTCATGAAGACAAGGCCAGCCAACCAACCCATTTCGCCTTTCCAGAAAAAATTAAATATTGATTCACAGTTTTAACATAACTAAATAACCACAGTCTAAATAGAGATTTCTTTATTAAGTGCAGAACACAATCCAAACTCAGCCCAAACTGGGGTGTCACAAGTCACGAGCATATATTATAAAGTAAATCCAACTACAAGGTCTAAAATATACAAAGCCGAAATAATGAACCAAAAGAGAGGAAAGCGGTACTGCGAACGCTGGCAGTCACCTCGTATTCTCCTATAACTCTGCCTCTGATCAGCCAAAACCCGCTACCGGGGAATAAATACCTGCATCTGCACACGAGGTGCAGGGAGTAAAGTGAGTACTCTAACTCAGTGAGTAATAAAGTTAAATAACAACTGAGCAGTAAGATATCACGCAAAACAACCGACATGCTATATAAAAGCAATGTACAATCCTTTGAGAAAAAGAGTGAAGCTGTGAAATCCTTAGAAATATATTGGCTCAGTTTAAATATCCTTTGAAAATGATTTTTCAACAGTTACAAAATGATTTCAAAACAGTTAGTGCCGATAAGCACAGAATCCTCGGGCAACAAATACCATATAACAGGTAAAAAGGCAAGTAAATATGTAAGGTGAGAAAAATAAAAGTTCGCCCCTAGGGAAATATCTCAAACAACACCAGCCCCTCGGGCTCACTCTCAGAACACTCTCAGCTCTCTCTCTCTCTCTCTCTCTCTCTCTCTCTCTCTCTCTCTCTCAGATCACTCTAAGAATAGTATCATATAGTAACCGCTGCCGCACACAACCCGATCCATATCTCGCTGCGGCGTGCAACCCAATCCATATATCATCGACGACGCTCACTGAGGGTGTGTAGACTCCGGGAGGGGCCCCTTACGGCCCAAGCGCAATATCAAGCCACCTCATGGCATCATCACTCGGCACTTGGTCTCACATCACTTGGCACTCAGCCTCACATCACTCAAGCCACCTCGTGGCATATAAAGTATCTCAGGCCCTCGGCCTCACGTCACTCAGCGTATCCTCACATATGGCCCTCGGCCTCACTCAGTCCGAAAATCATCACAAGCCCCTCGGGCATTTGTAAAACAGTAGTTCTCGGTCCAAAATATCATTTAGAAATATCATTTAAGTTTCAAATCTGAGTAAAAGTGGCTGAGTTTATAAAACAATAGATATCAACAAGACTGAGGTCATGTATAAGTCAAAACAGTGAGGAAAACAGTGATAAAAACTCCCCGAAGAGTTCAAATAATTGGCACGAAGCCCAAATATGGCAATCAGCCCAAATCATGATGATAACATGTAAGTTTCAGTCAAATACGTGGTAAAATCATCAATCGGGACGAACCAAGTCACAATCCCCAATGGTTCTCTACCCCACGCTCGCTATCTGACGTGTAAGTCACCTCAACATAGCACTGCAATGTGCAATTCGGGGTTTCAAACCCTCAGGATATCATTTACAATCATTACTCACCTCGAACTGGCAAAATCTCTAGCTTGCGATGCCTTTGCTCCTCAAATTGGCCTCCACCCGCGTCGAATCTATCCAAAATTAGAGTGAATACATCACAATATGCTAAGGGAACAAAGCCCAAGCGAAAACAATCGATTATGGACATAAATCCCGAAATTACCAAAACCCGAGCCTCGGACCCACTTCTCAAAACTCAGAAGTTTTTACACCAACGGGTTCTTTATCTCGCCACGAGTTCACACATAACAAAAACACAAGAATCGGAGTCCATTTGACCCCTCAAATCCTTAAATCTTAGCTCTCTTAAGTTCAAACCCTAAACCTCCATTTTTAATCCATGATTTCTTAAATTTTAGTCTAAATTCATGAAATAACACCATAAGATTGTGTTTTGAGTAAAAAATCCTTGCGTTATCGAAGTTCTCTTGAAATCCCTCTTCAAAATCACCCAAAATCCCTCAATCCGAAGTTAGAAATGATAAAACCCTTCAAAAATCGTGAAGGATGAATTATATACCTCCTTCCCAGGGGTTTTCGCATCTGCGACCCCTCCACCACTTCTGCCTGTCTTCTAAATCAATTATAGTATTGAAATCCCCAAAGACTAACCATGGACTTTGAAGATACATATTAACCCCTTTCAACTCTTCCCATAACTCATTCCTTGCCTCAATAGTATGCAAACCATAAACTGATGTCAAGTGTAGTTTTATATGTAACTGAGGAATGCTAAGGATTCCATGGATAGCCTGAGAGCTCATATTAGTAACTTCAAGCTCCAACCTATTTGGATCCCACGTAATCCATATTCTTCCTTTTATGCTATGTGTATAGTTTGCCCACCATTTCCAGTTAGTTGCAATTTTTTGAATTACTCTGCCAGCATTGTCTTCCTTTACTCTATTTTCTAGTATAGCTATCAGTGCTACGTCATTATTTACAATGAGCTTATTTACCTCTTTTTGCTTATAAACTTTATTTACACCCCTCACATTCCAAGCTATAAGTCTCATTTACTTGGTTGTTTAGACTTAGGATCCCCAGTGTCCCCCTTGTAGCTACATTGCCCTTTCTCCATAGTTATATCCCCTATCTCAAAAGTAAGTGGACTAATCACCATATAAACGCCAGTATTACCCCTTATGTTTGCCATACCACTTTTAGCTGCAGATTTTCTTTTAGCTAGTTCCCATTCTGGTAGTTGCTCAGTCTCAGTATCCCCTATCTTGCTTGCATGTATCCCATATCTGGTAGTTGAACAGAATTATTATTGTCTACTAACTTACGTACTTGAAAATATTCACAAATTATTGTCTACTAACTTACGTAATTATTTATAATTTATTTTTAAATAATTTGATAAATATATTTATGACAATCATCTCATGAACTGAAGTTCCATAGCAGCACCAACAGCAGTAGAAGAAAGAAGAAGAAGAAGAAGAAGAAGAAAATGGAGGAGAATGAGGAGGAAAAAGGGGGCTGAAGTTATTTAAAAAGTGGGTACAAGTTAAAAGATTTTTAAAAAAATAGGTATAGATGAAATGGGGGCGACCAAATAGAGCGCCCCGTGCAATTTTTACGCACTCGGCCCGCTTGCATCAAATTTCTTGCATCTCGCAAGCTTTTTTTTTCTTGTGTCATAGAGAGAGAGATACAATTGTAGGCATATAAATTTTATTAAATTTAAATACAAAAAATAATTTGGACTATATTTTAAAATCAAGATATATTGATTCAATAAATACTATTGGCTAATATAATTAAATTAATTATATAAGTCCAATATATATGGATTAATTAAAAAGTCTTAATTCATTGTGCTAGCCCATTTAATTGGGCTAAAGTGAGGAGACCAATTCATTAGGCCCAAGATGACATATTCCTAGAGGCCCAGTTTGGTGCCACGTATCAAATGACCTGATACGCCAAGTCAAGCGGAAGATTCAATAGGACCATGCCATGTGTCAAAATGACAAGGCATACCCAGTCACACTAAAAGGCCAATGAAATCGCGCCACGTGTGCAAATGACTGTTCTGGCCAATCAAATACGGCCATGTCACACTTCAATTTGATTGGTCAGAAAGAGTTTGTTCTTATCACAAATCCTCCCTTCCAAAACTATAAATAGGGATCTTCATAACTCAGAAAAGGCACTAGAAGTTATAACAAGAAGCAAGACAGAGCTCGTGGATCAAACACTGCAAATTCCTCCACAAGTTTCAAGCTTCAAGCAATCAAGTTCAAGTTTCAAGCAATCAAGTTCAAGTTCAAGAAATCAAGTTCAAGTTCAAGAACGAAGAACATATCAAGTATTTAAGATCAAGAACAAACTCAAATCAAATACAAGGCGTTTAAGATCAAGGCTACTTGTTCGTGATAAAATTCGTGGCAACAATCAAAGTGTTCGTGATGGATAAATAAAATTCAAATTCAAGATCAAGCTCAAAAGCCCTTGAATTTATACTGGAAAAGAAGAATCAGAGGATTCATAAAGATTGTAACACTCAAATATTCGAAATAAAATACTGCGATTGTTGCGATATTTTCGGTCTTGATTTTATTTTCTTGACATAATTTATTGTCTACAAATTCTGGAACTCCCAGTGGGACAATCTCTACCTCTTATCTCACCCTTTTCAATCACCAAAGTCCAAGAACATTGAAATGGCTTCAAAGAAAATCAACTCCAGTTCAACTTCCACTAAGGCTACTAACTCCAGGTTCTATGCTGATGTGGAAAGCATCTTCGATGTCACCTTTGGAAGCTTCGGACCAGTTATGAGGAGCAAAGCAAGCTCTTTAGGATAACAAGCACCCCAACCGTTCGCATGAACCCTTATTTTCAGATCTTCATCCTCAAAAGGAGCAAGATCTTCCACAAACGCATCTGAAAGAGGAAGCGATGTTGCTGAAAAGATCAAGAACACTCTTGCTCTGCTTGACCTCTCTGGATCTAAGCACTCTGCAATGAAGAAAGATGATGATGCTTCAAGTGATAGATCCTCCCCACTCACACCACATAGCGTGAGCCAATCAAGGATCAATCTGTGTGAAAATCCATGCTACTGTCTGTCGTCCACGACAATCATGCAAGCCATGGTGACAAACACTTCATCTATGGAGGAGCAGTTGGCAAAATTGACAGAAGCAATTGATGGCTTGACCAAATGCATGCAAAATCAAGAGGCTAGAATCGACAAGATAATAGACAGGGTGGGAATCCTGATGGAAGAAGAATCTACCTATGCACCCGGCAAGCTCCCAGAAGTACTAGAGAGTGACTCTCCCCCAAGACAAGCAACATCCACTAAGGCTATCCCTGTCTCATTTGAAGGGATAATTCCAATCGACTGACTAAAGGAGTTCATCGAAGGAACCATTAAGAACAAATACGAAGTTGCTGCCAAATCCTCCCTTACATATGCAAAGTCGTAAACTGCAAGGGTCGATATATTGAAGATGCCTGCTGGCTATCAACCTCCGAAGTTTCAACAGTTTGATGGAAAAGGTAACCCACAGCAATATGTTCCGCACTTCGTGGAGACGTGCAACAATGCTGGGACTTATGGAGATTACCTTATCAAGAAGTTTGTCTGCTCGCTAAAAGGAAATGTTTTTGACTGGTATACAGACCTCGAGGATAGATTTATTGATAGTTGGGATCAAATAGAGCAAGTACTCAATCACTTTTATAGTATGAGACGTACTGTGAGTATGATAAAACTTACAAATACTCGTCAATAAAAGGGGGAACCAGTTATCGACTTTATTAATCGTTGGAGGAATGCAAGCCTCAACTGCAAAGACAGGCTTAGTGAAGCTTCAGGCATAGAGATGTGCATCCAAGGCATGCATTGGGGATTGAGCTACATCTTGCAAGGTATCAAGCCTAGCATATTTTAAGAGCTTGCAACTCATGCCCATGACATGGAATTTAGCATGGCCTATGCTGGAAATGAAAGGCTACCCATCTATGAACCTCGCAAAGCGAATGACAAGCAAGAAGTCAGGAAGTGGGGCAAGTTCGTACCCAAGGCTGAAAGAAAAGAAGCTATGATTGTCAATATGTCACCTATGAAGTTCACAATGAAAGTGAGCAAGAAGCAGAGTATGAAATCCACTTCTTTTCAAGACAAGCCAACTGGAAAGTTGACTATAAAAGAAATGCAGGAGAAAGAGTACCCATTCTTGGATTCTGATGTGCCAGCCATTTTTGAAGAACCCCTCGAGTTAAATCCCATTGAGCTTCCGGAGATGAAGCGACCAAATGAAGTTGGGAAAACAAATTACCCAAATTACTACAAATATCACCGACTTGTAAGCCACCCTCTAGAGAAGTGCTTTACCTTCAACGATAAATTCATGGACTTGGCTCACGAAAAGAAGAGCATGATTGAAGATGAGAAAGCAAGCGCAAACCAAGTCTCTATCACATTTGGCTCATTCAGTCCGGATGACTTATGTGATTTTAAAGAAAGTAAAGATGAAGAATTACTGGAGAGCTGAAGTCAATCAACCTGATGATAATGAAGGTTGGACATTGGGGACTCGTCGTAGGCACCACAAAAGGAGCCCACGAAAAGAATCAATAGAACAACCAACAAGGAAGATGATGGTAAAAATAATAACGAAAAAGAATCCAGTTAAGAATTTGAAGAAAGCAGAAGTGGAGATGCACCATTCTCAAAAGCCACAAAATCCAGTGACCTTAGAGGAGTTTTTACCAAGTTGGTTCTGCACGAAGATTTCCCATGAGGGAATTGATGCCTCTTGTTGCCATGTTGACAAAGGGGAAGAAAAGAGGGATGACCTACTATTGGCACCATCTTCAGAAAAGTCCGTCGAGTCCACTCCTCAAGAAGTTAATGCTTGTGAGGAAAAGGTTACATTCACAAATGACGATCTTTTGCTAGGTGACACTCCTCATAACCGCCCATTGTACTTGGTTGGCTATATGCGCGATGAAAGGATAAATAGGATTTTGGTTGATGGAGGATCGTCAGTGAACATTTTACCAATCCACATTGTGAAAGAACTGGGTATTCCCATGAACGAACTCTTAGAAAGTCGTGTGATGATCCAAGGATTCAACCAAGGGGGCAAAGAGCCATAGGCACGATCAGGCTGGGAATCACTATTCAAGATATGCAATCAAGTGCCTGGCTGCATATGATCGACATGAAGACTTCATACAATGTTTTGCTTGGGAGGCCTTGGATACATGAGAATAAAGTAGTTCCATCTACCTACCATCAATGTTTAAAATACTACGAGGGTGAAGTCGAGAAGACGGTAGTTGTTGATGATGAGCCATTCACCGAGGCTGAGTCACACTTTGCCAATGCAAAGTTCTACTTGAAGAACCGCATTGTGAAGAAGTTGAAAGCTGATGATGGCATGAAAATCAAGAATAAAGAGCCCTCAACTAAAATAGAAGAGGTGACTACTGGTGAAGCCAAAGTTGCTAGTAAGTAGGTACAACCCAACGCGAATAAATCTTTTAGAGGGAATATTATGTCTTATGGAAAGAAAGTAAGTCTGGTGCTCCAATATGTCCTTAAAAGGAAGAAAGATGAAAGTGAATCATCTAACCGCCAAGCCAACATGCTAAAGGAGTTAACTCTTCCGGTCAAATGAATTGAGGCAGTAAAGTCATCCTCAATGCCACTTTGTAGGGTTTGTAGCCTAAAATCGTTTGCAGGATGTGGCACTTCCTATAAAGTGAACAGATGAAGGCTTTGACCCTAACGCTTACAATCTATTTGCAAAAGCTGGATACAATCCCAATGAGCCATCAAAGTTAGGGAAGCTCCCATCGGAAGCTACAACGAGGCAACCACGTGAAGGTTTGGGATACAAGAAACCGTCACGAGTGCGCATTTCAATAAGAAGGGCGAGCAACAAATATATCACTATAGAAGATGAATCAGCCGCTTCTAACAAGCATTATGTCTTTAATAGACTTGGAATATCACCTATGAGGACCTCCGTGTTTGAAAGATTGGGTCCACTAAAGAAGGGGAACAAGTTCCGGAGAAATATTCAAAGCATAAGAACACCTGCTTCACCCAAAATCTAGGAGATCTCTAAGCATTTCCAAAGTTGGTTCCTTCTAGAATGAGGCGACAAACCAAACTTGTGGTTTCATGTAAAGAAGTACTGAAGGTAAAGCCATATATTGTGGTCTATACTAAGGAACGTGATGAAGATGAAGAAAGCATAGGTTCTTCGTATCATGTTACTATACGAATCAAGAATGGCCTTCCATCTTCGATGGAAGATAATGCGGGAATTGGAGGATGTTTCGCCGTGTTATCACATATCCTTCAATGATGGGGACCCTCAAGAAGATGAAGATGCGAAAGATGCTCCACTTGAACTTAAAGAAAGAGTTAAGAAGATAGTTGATGCCTTAAAAGAAGTTAACCTTGGCACCGATGAAGAACCAAGACCCACCTACCTAAGTGTTGTACTTGAAGCTGGCGAAGAGAGCACTTATATTGAATTACTCAAAGAGTTCATGGATGTATTTGCTTGGAGTTACAAAGAGATGCCTGGCTTGGACCCGAAAGTAGCAGTCCATCACCTTGCAGTCAAAAATGGTGCTCGTCCTGTTAAACAAGCTCAAAGGCGTTTTAGGTTGGACTTGGTTCCCTTGATTGAAATAGAAGTTAACAAACTCATCGAAGTTGGATTTATTCGTGAAGTTAAGTATCCAACATGGGTTTCAAGTATTGTCCCTGTAAGGAAGAAAAATGGCGAGATTCGAGT
The DNA here is from genome assembly GCA_026770625.1 of Nicotiana glauca. Classification (NCBI taxonomy): domain Eukaryota; kingdom Viridiplantae; phylum Streptophyta; class Magnoliopsida; order Solanales; family Solanaceae; genus Nicotiana; species Nicotiana glauca. The sequence continues at coordinate 53,352 of MU716492.1, forward strand.
GTGTGTTGACTTTAGGGATCTTAACAATGCGTGTCCGAAAGATGAGTTCCCGCTTCCCATTCCAGAACTGATGATCAATGCTATTACTAGATACGAGGCAATGTCATTTATGGACGAATCGTCGGGCTATAACCAAATACGCATGGCACCAAAAGATAAAGAGCTTACTGCATTCCGTACCCCAAAGTGTATTTATTGCTACAAGGTAATGCCATTTAGCTTGAAGAATGCTGGTGATACTTACCAAAGGGCTATGCGGAATATTTTTTATGATCTTCTCCACAAGAATGTTGAATGCTATGTTGATGACTTGGTGGTGAAATCAAGAGAGAAGGGCGACCACCTGAAAGAATTGAGGAAGGTATTTGAATTGCTTCGGAGGTACCAACTTAGGATGAATCCATTGAAATGTGCCTTTAGAGTTACTTCTGGAAAGTTCCCTGGATTCATTGTCTGACATTGAGGGATTGAAATTGATCAAGCCAAAGTGGATGCCATTTTGAAAATGCCTGAGCATCGAGATATCCATGAATTGAAAAGTCTGCAAGGAAAGTTAGCATACCTTAGAAGATTCATATCAAACCTGGATGAGAGGTGCCAACCATTTAGTCGCCTCATGAAGAAAGGAATTCCTTTCAAGTGGGACCAAGCTTGTAGAAATGCCTTCGAAAGTATCAAAACCTACTTGATGAAGCCTTCAGTTTTAGCAGCTCCTATACCTGGAAAGCCATTGATACTATATATTGCGGCTCAGCAAAGGTCGGTTGGAGCACTGTTGTCCCAAGAAAATAGTGAGGGGAAAAAAAACTCTCTTTACTACTTGAGCAGGATGATGATACCAAACGAGTTGAATTATTAGCCAATTGAGAAGTTGTGTTTGGAGCTAGTCTTCTCAATTCAAAAGTTGAAGCACTACTTTCAAGCTCATGTTGTCCGTCTTGTTTCTGAAGCAAATCCCATCAAGTTCGTGATATCAAAACCTATTCTTAGTATCGACTAGCGAGATGGTACCTCCAATTTCAACAATTCGAGATTTTGTACATACCTCAAAAGGCTGTAAAAGGAGAAGCATTGGCAGACTTCTTGGCAGATCATCCGATACCAGATGACTGGGAGCTAACTGATGAACTACTTGATAAGGACGCAATGGTCATTGAAGTTCAACTTCCATGGAAGATGTACTTTGATGGTGCTGTGCATCGTGGGGGCACCGGGGCTGGCGTAGTATTTGTCACTCCCCAAGGTGAAGTCTTGCCCTACTCCTTCACCTTGACACAAATCTGTTCCAAAAATGTTGCTGAGTATCAAGCATTAATACTTGGGCTTGAAATGACCGTTGCTATGAAGCAATTGCAATTGCAAGTCTTTGGTGACTATAAGTTAGTGGTCAATCAACTTTTGGGTAGTTACGAGATTAAAAAGCTTGAACTACGCCCATATCATAATTACGCTAAAAAGTTGATGGGGTGGCTTGGTGATGTGACTATTCAGCATGTGGCAAGGAAAAAAATAAGAAGGCTGATGCTTTAGCTGCCCTAGCTTCATCTTTAACCCTGCCTGATCAAGCGCAAGTTACTGTCTGCCAAAAATGAGTAGTATCGCTGCCAAATGAGGCTGAAGGTGAATAAATTGAACTCAAGCATCTTGTCGCTATTTCTGAAGATGAGAAAGAAGAATGGCAATAACCCATTATCGACTACTTGTGCTATGGGATACTTCCAAAAAATCCGCGGAGAAGAACTGAAATCCGCCGATGTGCACCTCGCTTCCTTTACTATAAAGATACCCTATACAGAAAATCATTCGAGGTAGTATTCTTGCGATGCTTAGGGGAAGATGAAGCACTCCAAGCTTTGCAAGAAGCGCATTCTAGGGTATGTGGGTCACACCAGTCTGGACCAAAGCTCCACTTCCATATAAAAAGGATGGGATATTATTGGCCAACAATGGTAAAAGATTGCTTGGATTATGCTCGAAGATGCAAGGCTTGTCAATTCCATGCAAATTTTATTCATCAACCTCCTGAAGTGTTGCACCCAACTGTTGCATCCTGGCCATTTGACGCTTGGGGATGGATGTTGTTAGACCACTGCCAAAGTCCTCTGGTGGGCACCTATACATCTTGGTTGCAACTAACTACTTCTCAAAATGGGTTTAAGTTATTGCTCTTGAGGAAGTAAAGAAGGAAAATGTTGAAAGTTTCATCCCAGTAAACATTATTTATTGTTTTGGCATTCCTCATTACATAATAACAGATAATGGAAATCCATTTGATAATAGGTTGATGAAAAAGATTTGTGATCTCTTTGGCTTCAAGCAACATAACTCTTTGATGTACAATGCTGCCGCCAATGGTCTAGCTGAGGCATTCAACAAGACTCTATGCAACTTGTTATCCAAATCCAAACGAGATTGGAATGGCCGTATGGAAGAAGATCTATGGGCATATAGGATGACTCACCGCACGCCAACACAGGCGACTCCTTATTCACTCGTTTATGGAGTCGAAGCCGTCTTTCCACTTGAGCGTCAAATACCTTCGTTACGACTGGCTATTCAAGAAGGGATCACTGATGAAGAAAATGCTCGACTTCAATTAGCAGAGTTGGAAGCTCTTGATGAAAAGATATTGGAAGCTCAACAGAGTCTTGAATGTTATCAAGCTCGATTATCTCGCGCCTTCAATAAAAGAGTTCACTCGAGATCCTTTCAAGTAGGAGATCAAGTCCTTGCCATACAAAGACCCATAATTACTTCTCATAAACCTGTAGGGAAGTTCACTTCAAAATGGGATGGGCCATATGTCGTACAAGAAGCTTACTTAAGTGGGGCTTACAAGCTGGTTGATGCAGATGGCATGAGAATCGTCCCCATCAATGGCAAATTCTTAAAGAAGTATTATCCTTGAAATTGCAACGCTCCTCGATGTACAAGCCTAAACTGCAAGTCATGACGCTCCTTGACGCACGAGCCTAAATTGCATATTGCTACACTTCTAGCCCCCATGAGTCTAAACTGTGTACTGCCTCAAAAAAATAAGAGTCCGCTAGGTTGAAAATCTCGAAAGAGGCGGCTTAGGCAAAAGTTAGGACGTAAAAAAAATAATCTACCCATTCTGAACTACGGTATGACTTGATCCTCTTCACCGATGTACGTAGGCAGCTTAGAATTTCATTCTAAGTTCAGTCGCATAAGTTCAAAAGATACATATTGCCCCAATTGTTGTTCGAACAAAGTATGAAGGAATGTAAGATCAAGCTGAAATGACATCCTCCAACTGAACTTTGACCTCATTTGATTTAAAGGGGGCAACCCACTTTGGTAAATTGATATCTTCAATGGGCCAATTTTAGGAGGATGTCAAGTATTTACATTGAAGTCAAGGGATTATCTATGTCTTCGGGTTCGGCAAAACTTCAAGTTTGTTGGTCTCTAAGTTCGCCCTCTACCTTAAAAAAAAGGGAAAGAGAAGAGAGACATAAAAAAGAAACACAAGTATAAGGAAAAGATTGCTTGGCACAACGTTTCAAATTCAGTGAGACTTGAACTCAAGATATTTGTGAGAATATAGCTCTTAAATTTCGATTGATGGCAAGTAAGACATCTTCCGATCTCAAGGCTTCCACACCAAGATATGAATCTTTTGGTGAGACTGCGCAAATATGGAATTGATAGCGTGGTGCAATATAAAGTTGATTTCAAAATATTATCTGGAACAATTCTGAAGTTGTTTGATTGAGAATTTTGGATATGTTCTAGATCTTGATGTCTAGTTTTCTTGAAATCAAACGGTTTGCAATTTAGATATTTCTACGCCGAGATATGAATTTTTGGTGAGACTGCGCAAATCTAAAATTTTAAACATGGTGAAATCTAAAGTTGGTTTCAAAATATTATGTGGAGCGATTATGAAGGTTTTTGATTCTAAGTATTGGATATATTTTAGATATTGAATTCATCAAACGGTACATTATTTGGACTCTCCCATGACAAGATATGAATCTTTTCTTACGAGCACGTAAAGCTAAAAATTATGCGACTAAGATAAAAGTCAAATAATATAAAGCAAAAGAGAAGCTGAAATATTTAAGCCCTCGAAGTCTCCAAGTTGAAGTCTTCAAGTGTATTCAAGTTGAAGTCCCCAAGTTAAAATCTTCAACCCCGTCGGTCTTCAAGTTGAAGTCTTCAAATTCGCTGATCTTCAAGTTGAAATATTTAGGCCCTCCAAGTCTCAAAGTTGAAGTCTTCAAGTCCGTCGGTCTTCAAATTTGCTGATCTTCAGAAATATTTAGGCCCTCCAAGTCTCAAAGTTGAAGTCTTCAAGTCCGTCGGTCTTCAAGTTGAAGTCTTCAAATTTACCGATCTTCAAGTTGAAATATTTAGGCCCTCCAAGTCTCAAAGTTGAAGTCTTCAAGTTCGTCGGTCTTAAAGTTGAATTGTTTAAGCCCTCAGAATCTTCGAGTTGAAGTCTACAAAGTCCGCCAAATCTTTAAAGTTTTCCAAGCATTCAAGTCGATGTCGTCTTCAAGTTGAAGCTTTATACCTTTCCAATCTTAAGATGGACATATAAGTCCTCTTCGCGGGTTTGTCCCTAAAAGGAACTATAACTTTCCAATCTTAAGGTGGACACATGAGTCCCTTTGCACCTTAAGTTGGCCTCTTCGCGGGTTTGTCCTTAAAAGAAATTATAACTTTCCAGTCTTAAGGTGGACGTATGAGTCCCTTTTCACCTTAAGTTGGCCTCTCCGGTAGTCGGGTTATTTTGAGAGTAATCTCTCGGGTAGTCGGGCCATATTGAGAGTGATCTCTCCGGTAGTCGGGCCATTTTGAGAATAATCTCTCTGGTAGCCAGGCCATATTGAGAGTAATCTCTCCAGTAGTCAGGCCACATTGAGAGTAGTCTCTTTGTTAGTCAGACCACATTGAGAGTAATCTCTCCGGTAGTCGGGCCATTTTGAGAGTAATCTCTCCGGTAGTCGGGCCACATTGAAAGTAATCTTTCTGGTAGTTGGGCCATTTTGAGAGTAATCTCTCCGGTAGTCGGGCCACATTGAGAGTAATCTCTCCGATAGTCAGGCCATTTTGAGAGAAATCTCTCTAGTAGTCGGGCTATATTAAGAGTAATCTCTCTGGCAGTCGGGCCGTGAAAGTAATCTCTCTAATATTTAGGTAGGGATGGGTACCCATCCTCTCACACCCTAAGACCGCCTTCTTCATGTGTGGATCATCTTGTTGAACAAGAACATATCTTTCTCGCTAGACCTACAAAAAAGAAAAAAAGACAATAAAACAAGAAAAGCACAAGAAAAGAAAAGAAATTACCTTCGCGTCAGCGCTTCCGACTGCACAAAACTAGACTCAAATAGCTTCAAAATACTGCAATTGATGCCGATTGAATGGAAGATATGCGGCTATTTATAAATCAGTGAGACGACACTAGAAGTTTAATGGCAATGTGTGATGACCCAAAGGGTCATCACCTGTTTTCTCATTCATTCCGTGCTTCCGAGGCCTTGAAAACCTCATTTTTAGTCGCCCACAATTTGCGTGCGCAGTCCGAGCGTGTAGCCGGAGAGCTTAAATATGAATTCTGTGTAAAAATTAATGAATTTTGATATTAAAATGATTAAAGTTGACTTTGGTCAACATTTTGGGTAAACAAACCCGGACCCGTGATTTGACGATCCCGGAGGGTCCGTAGGAAAATATGGGACTTAGGCGTATGCCCGGAATCAAATTCCGAGGTCCCATGCCCGAGAAATGAATTTTTGTGTGAAATTGTTTTATGAAATTAATTAAGGAAAATGAAAAGGAAATTTGATTAGAAGACTATGGTATCGGGCTCGTATTTTGGTTCTGATGCCCGGTACAAGTCTTATATGTGATTTAAGCGCTTTTTATAAAGTTTGGTTGAAAACGGACGTCATTTGACGTGTTTCGGACTTGAAAATGGAAATTTGATGTGTTAAGAGAACTTGGAAGAAATTATGAATTTTGAGGTTTAATTCATTGTATATGATGTTATTTTGGCGATTTGATCACATGGATAAGTCCGTAGGATATTTTTAAGGTTGTGTGCATAATTTGTTTGGAGCCCCGAGGGCTCGAGTGAGTTTTGGATAGGCATCAGATTGCATTTCTCATTTTTGAAAATCTCATATTTCTCAGTTCGGGTGTCTTCGCATTTATGAAGAAGTACGCAAATGCGAGAAAATGGAGGCCTGACAGGTTTCGCAAATGCGAAGGGCCATGGATCGCAATTGCGAGGCCCCTTTCGCAAATGCGAAAGTCCTAGTGTTGGCCTGGCTTCGCAAATGCGAAGCTGTGTTCGCAATTCCCACATTTGGTCGGAATCCCAGTTCGCATTTCCCACATCTGCAACCTGCATTTTTCATACTTAGACGAATTTTCACCTTATTTCTTCATTCTTTCAACTCAAACACTCCATAGGCGATTTTCCAAGAAAACTTTCTCCCCCAAATTATTTGTAAGTCAATTTTTACTCAATTTCTTCAATCTTTAACATCATTTATCATGTTTTCATCTTAAAATCAAGGTTTGTCATGGGTGAAAATGGGGATTTTG
>MU716492.1:75566-96541 GCA_026770625.1 Nicotiana glauca
TACCACTGAGTTGGAAGTACTCACTTTACTCCCTGCACCATGCGTGCAGTTACAGGTATTGTCCATCCGGTAGCGGGTTATTAGCAGGACCGAAGGCCATATTGTGGTAGTTGAGCAAGGTGACCGCCAGCGTTCGCGGCACCGCATTCCACCCTTGAATTTCAGTTTCATCTTGTATACACATACTTTGTTGGTCCAGTAGTAGTGTCCCTACTCATTAGATGCTCGTGACTTGTGACACCCCGGTCGGGTTGTATTGAGATGGAATTAATAATTAAATGCCACTAAGATGTATTTTCTATTCGTTATGTTTAGTAGCTGTTTAATAAGAGGATTTGGGGTTGTTGGCTGGCCTTGTCTTCAAGACAGGTGCCATCACGACCGGGTATGGAATTTGGGTCGTGACAATAAGTCATCTATATACATGTATATAATTATGTATTTCGTATATGTATAGTATTTGAGTGTGTATTCCATATATTTTTTAGTATGTCTTCAAAGCCTTACTATTTAAACACATGATACCCTACTTAAACAAACTCTCATCTAAACCCCCTGATAACATACCTAAACAGGCCTTCATTTAAACTCCTATCATCTTCTAAGTGTGAATTAATAGATTAAGGATACATTCGAAGAAGAATAGTGCTTCAAAAGTATATGTTGTATTTTCTGGTAAAATGCCAGGAATATACTACTCATGGAGTGAATGTTCTCCTATGGTTATCGGGGTTAAGCGTAGCATCTTCCAGTCTTTCAAATCTCACGATGCGGCCATATCGACGTTTGACGAATTTGAAAAGTTTGCTGAAGGTAAATAAAAATTCAACTCTATGGTGTTTGTTATTTTTTGTGGTAAGAAGCCGGGAATATACAAAAGTTGGTCTGAGTGTGTTAAAATGCTTGTTGGAGTTGAGGGTAGCTACTTTCGTGATTTCCAATATTATGATGAAGCCTTAGAAGCGTTCAACAAATTTTAAAAAATAAGTTATTCACAGGAAGAGTCATCTTCAAGCTCGGCCATTAAAGAAAGTGAAGAAGTAGTAACAAATGAAAGTGCAACAACTGATATTTCATCTGCTCTGTTAGCGGGCATATTTATTGGGTTAAAGCTTTCAGAAAATGTTGAAAAGTAATTATGTCAATTGTAGTTCTTATGTTATCTTGTGTTAGAAAAGTGTTTGTTATTTGTCTTTAATTTGATGTGCAAGAGTTGAGAACTTTGCTTTTCATTTTGAATATCAAGTAATGTATGAAGTTGGGCATGATTATTTCATGTTTACTTTCTTCATCATCTATGAAGTTCGAATTTTGTGACTTCTTTAGCATAGCGATCATGTTTAACCTTTGGTGTGATCTTTGTCCGGTTAATATATGTGGTTTATGAAATTATGTAAATTTCAAAAATGTAATAATAAACAACTTTTATGAATTAAATATTTGCAGCAATCGGCTTAGGCGATGCTTTGAATCCTTGTTGATTAAGCTTTCTGGATTAGTTTTTTGAGAAAAAAAATTATTTTAGAAACGATTTTTTCCAACATTTTTTTAGTGGCACTAGGATTAAAAGCGGACTTTGTGTTATTTAATTTTTTTGATATATTTTGGTCTGATTTTTGTAAATAAAGAGCAAAAATTTTGAGTTGGTTCTAATTTTTTTCAATTAGATGCAAATAATTCCAACTTGTTACTTGCATAAATTTTGTGACCATATTTTTAGGGTTAGGGTTTGTCTCTTAAAATTTGAATCACAATCTTCATTGAACATTTTACAATCCTCAAAAAAGACTTTACATTCTTCAATGTATCCATTTAGCTTACCCATGAGCTCTTCATCCAACCGTTAGAATATCAGGTTGGTAGATTACCCAAAATTTTCTCTTCTCCATTCCAAAAAAATTCGATTGGTAGGTTACCATTCAATGCAACATTTATTAGTCTCAAATATTTAGCTTCTCTATGAAGCATTTATTATTCTCAACCATTTTAGTAGTATGTAGGTAGAATTAGGTTGAATTTTAAGTCTAAGATTTTATTCTCAACCGGTTGGAAATATATTGTAACAAAAATAGTCTTTGAAATTGATTTCAAACGTAAGAAATGAAAATTATTATAGCAAATCAAAAGTATAAGTAGCACAACTAAATCCACAATAAAATGTTAAAGATAATAAAGGAATAGAAAATTACAAAACACATCCTAAAAACTAATCAATTTCAACCGGATTACAATCATGAGCTCCTTCTCATAAAACACAAAAAAATATATACAACACTGATGCATAACCAGATCGTCGTAGTTAATGTATGAATCAGTCATAACCATTTCAAAAGTTGGAGGATTCTCTTCTTCATCCTCACTAGTACAAGAGTAAGTTAGGCATCGTTTGGTAGAGTGAGAAGCGTCCATAGTTAGTATTTGTAGGAGAGTGTGTTTTTAGGTCTTTAGTGTTTGAGTATATGAGAGTATGAGACTATACATTAATAACACACCAACCCATTTAACTTTTCCATGGTGTATTTAATGATTAATTATTCTAGTAATTTAATTTTTTGATTAATAAATAATTTTAAAAAAAATTGAATGTAATATGAAGATTGAAATTCCTTTTATTAACATAACATTTCAGCATAAAAAAGTACAACAACCATAACTAAAGGTTTGAATTTAACACAAACACATCCTAGTACCAAATAAAAAAATGGATTAGTACAAATAGGATATCCGTCTCCCTTCACGTCCACATTGAAGATAGCACTCAGTGGTGAAACATCAACCAACGTAAATTTGACGACGAAACCTAGCCTGATAAAATTATCCAACACAAAAAGTCTCCAGCCTACCTTAAACTTTTTTTTATCACCAACGCTCATAATTACAATCCACTCTTTGCCACGATGGTGAAAATACGCGTGCTCTAATGTTGGAGGAAGATGCTTACAGATTTTTCTTGAAATATACTGAAAAAAGGAAGAAAGGCTTTTGGAAAACATAAAGCTTAAACACAATCCAAAAATTATATACAATATTGATGCATAACCAGATCGTCGTTGTCAATGTATGAATCAGTCATAATCACTTCAAAAGTTGGAGGAATCTCTTCTTCAATATCACTGGAAGTAGAAGAGTAAGATATGCCGTTACTGCTAGTAGAAGAGTAAACTAGGGCTCGTTTGGTTGAGGGAGAGGCATCCATAGTTTAGGTTTGATTACGTGAGTGTTTTAGGTCTTCAGTATTTGAGTATGTGACCATATTTATAGGGGCCAATCCAGTATCAAACACCCCATGATTAAAAAGGTGTATTGAATGCTAATTTTCCTATCAGTGAAAAAACAACCTATTTTTTGCCACACTATCTGGTTTTGTTTGAAGGGTGTACTGTTCATGTCAGTGGAAAATTTTTGTATTTTTGGCCACGCTATCTGGGTGTATTGAATGCTAATTTTCCTGTCAGTGAAAAAAACCTATTTTTGGCCACACTATCTGGTTTTGTATGAAGGGTGTACTGTTCATGTCAGTGAAAGAAACAACCTATTTTTGGCCACACTATCTGGGTGTATTGAATGCTAGTTTTCCTATCAGTGGACAAAATAACTTATCTTTGATCACAGTATCTAGTTTTGTTTGAATTGTCGTAATTAATGATGTTAGTTGACTTGCATTTATTATTTCGGTTACCGGCCCTTTTTTGAACTGAACACTATTTACATTCCAACTATATAGTTAGGGTTTGTAGTTAGGGTAATGAAATGATACCAAAGTGATATACCAATTTGATAACTGGAAAATCAAAAGAGTCCGAAATCAAAATACACATTACATAACTAAAAAATTCAGTACTGAAAAATAAAAGTATATATTATATAACTAGATAAAAGCTAACAAAAGTTTAAAAAAAACACAAAATGGGAAGACAAAACATAAATTTAAATACTAGTTAATTTCAACTGGATTTTGGAGAGTTCCTCGGCCTTTCACGTGTAATTGGAAGACAACACAGAATTGTGTAATTTCGGCCAGCTAAAATTTAATTAACCAACCCCGTTTGATGTTATTATTCATCATAAAATATTTCCATCCGTCTTTGAACCATCTTCGTTTACCCATGTTAATTTCCATAAATCAAGGCTCGCCATCATATTGAAGAATCGCTGTGCTATGTGATTCAGGAATATGGTCGTAAAAATATTTTGAAATATGCTGCAAACAAAAAGATTAACAATATGAAGATACAACTGTTGGTTAATAATATGAAGATACAATTGTTGGCTAATTTTCATAAAACAAGGCTCGCCATTTGTTTTGTTAACAAAAAGATTAACAAAAAATTGTTTGACAAATTATTTTTCCAAAACAAAATTTAAACACACATATTAAAAAATATTAACAATATATTTTTTCAGAAATAAATAAAAATTAAAACCAAGTCGAAAACTGGGTCTGCCCCTCTTCAAAAACCAGATCTACCCCTCTTCAAAAACCAAATCAAAATACCACCTATTTTGTTTCTGATTCTTTTGCAAAACCAAGTCGCAAAATACAAGCATTTAAAAATATTTTGAAATATGCTGCAAATAAAAAGATTAACAATATGAAGACACAACTATTGGTTAATTTGTATAAACCAAGGCTCGCCATCATACAACTATTTTGTTAACAAAAAATTATTTGACAAATTATTTTTCCAAAACAAAATCTAAACACACATATTAAAACCAGATCTGCCCCTCTTTAAAAAAAAGATCTCACTTACCATATAGTCTTGCTTGATATATGACTCCTTCATGATCACTTCAAAAGATGGATTTGTATCTTCGTCGTTTTTAGAGGAGTAGTCGGATGGGGATTTGGTAGCGCTGGGAGAGAGGTCCATGGTTGGGTTCTAGGATTTATGTAAGATTTAGGGTATTAAAAGTTTTGTGTGTGCGTGTGAATGGGTATAACTATATATATAGACACATTTAAATAAGGAGATATTTTTTAAGGTAATATAAATATGGCCTTTAATATATATATATATGTAGACACATCTTGCCTTATATATATAGACACATTTAAATGAAATTATCTTATATATATATATATATATAGATGTGTCTATATATATATATATATATATAGACATATATATATATATGTCTATATATATATATATATATATAGACATATATATATATATGTCTATATATATATATATATATATAGACATATATATATATATGTCTATATATATATATATATATATAGACATATATATATATATGTCTATATATATATATATATATATAGACATATATATATATATGTCTATATATATATATATATATATATAGACACATCTATATATATATATATATAAGATAATTTCATTTAGTAGCTGATACATAATTTTATAACATTACTGTCATACGTATCGGCCACTAATTCTACGTATCAACTATATATAGAACCTACGATAATTACATCGTTTCGATTTACAGTTATTTAATAGCCACCGTTTATGTTAATTTCATTCATTAAGTTCATACGTATCGAAAACGCTATTTGGATTGGTTTAGAGAAATTGGTTTTTTGTGTCTTAAGAATTATTTTTGGCTGTTATTTATTTTCAGGGTGAAAATACTGCTTTTTAGAATAATCCGAAGACAATATTTGCTTGTTTTATTTTGCTAATCATTAAGGAAAAGAAACGCAACACATATAACAATAACATAGATTTTGATTCTCTATGAAGGTTGTGAATATCTTCTAACATGAAGCAAATAAGAAAATAAAGTAAACCAAAATAACCCTGCTGGATTATGATTGTGATCAAGTCTAATGCTGCCAGTAATAAACTCAATTACGTCGTCCATGTACCAGAATTGTCAAAAAAACATAAATGTACTAGTAGTTTAATACAACTTCTGTATCAGGTGATGCACACATAAATTCTGAGTGCTCAATTACTGATTTGAGAATTTCATAATCTTCATACGTCAATGCCTCGATTATGATTCTCGTAAGATTCGGAGATTTTGCAAGAAGAAGCTTCAATAGTTGCATGTGAGGATTTTTCCCTCGAATGCTCCTAATCACAATTATATTGAGGTTGTTGAATGATGTTTCTTCAAAACTTCCTTCCAAATCAATATTATCGAGTGCTATAGATACACCACTATTATCCACCTAAGAAATAATTTAAAAAACACCAAATTTAAATGGCTATCGGAGATATAAAGAAGCAACTACGTAATGAGAACTCAAGAAGATAACCGAATGATTAAGTAAGAATCTTGATTTCCATATTTTCTAAATATGGGAAGCTTCTCATCAAACACAAAGCACAGGCGATGGAATATAATTCACTCAGATAAAGACCAGAGAGGTAAAGATTTTTCACGCAGTTAACACGAAAGAGAAGATTAGCTGGTACTTCTCCTGCACCTGCAGCCAATAACTAGAAAGGAAATCCCAAATTAAAAGGATGTCTCATAAATCACAATATATTCCATCTATGAAAAAGCACTAGACTGAAGTTATGAAGCACATTTACCTTGACACTATGGTTATCCAAAAGATGTTCCACCGTACAAAAAAGTGTGACGACCCGACCCGTCGTCTCATGTGTTGTTGCTCTGTTTCCCCCATTTCATGCTTCTTCATGTTTCTTTATCGGTATGTGGTGTGTTAGAGTTGATTTGGATTGATTTTGATAAGAAATGAGACACTTAGTCTCTTTAAGGAAAGCTTAAGTTGGAAAAGTCAACCGAATGTTAACTATTGAGTTAGAGGGCTCGGATGTGATTCCCGGTGATTCTATTAGCTTCGGGGGATGATTTGTGACTTAGGAGTATGATCGGAATTGATTTTGTATACCGGTGTAGAATTAGGCTTGAATTGGCGAAGTTAGTATTTTGGCGATTTTCGGTTGATAGGTGAGATTTTGATCCGAGGATCGGAATGGAATTCCGAGAGTTGCAGTAGTTCCGTTAGGTGATTTTGGATATGTCTATAAAGTTTAGGGTCATTCGGAAGTGTTTTGTTTGGGTTTTTGATCGAATGCATGTTTCGAAAGTTTTTAAAGAACTTAGGCTTGAATCCGATGTGATTTGATGATTCTAGTATTGTTTGATGTGTCTTGATGATTGGAAAAAGTTCGTATGATATTTTGGGTTATGTTGGTACTTTTGGTTGAGGTCCTGGGAGCCTCGGGGTGATTTCGGATGACTAACGGGGAGTTTAGAGTTGGAAAATATTGCAGAAAATGCAGCAGCAGGTACAGGCTAGATTTGGCCTTCGCGTTCACGAAGGTAGGTCCGCGTTCGCATAAGGGAATGTCCTGGAGCATCGCGTTCGCGGTGAGAAGCACGCTTTCGCGTAGAAGAGAGTTGGGTCCCTAAGTCTTTGTGCTTCGCGTTCGTGTATAGAGCATCGCTGTCACGACTCAAATTCCCAAACCCGGTCGTGATGGCGCCTCTCGTGAAGACAAGGCCAGCCAACAGAATAACGATGCCCCTTTCAATATTATTAAACATAAAAGAATAGATAAATGCAACTTAATGACAATAATAATCAATATCTACAACCCAACACAACCCGACCGGGGTGTCACAAGTCACAAGCATCTAAAGAAAATTTAACACCACTACAGGGCCAATAATAAATAAAAAATAAAATCTGGAGTTCGAAAGATGAAGTCTGGTGCCGCGAACGCTGGCGGTCACCTTGCTCAGCTACAATAGCAATACCTTCAATCCGCTAATAATCCGCTACCGGGTGAATAATACCTGCAACTGCACGCGAGGTGCAGGGAGTAAAGTGAGTACTCCAACTCAATAAGTAATAAGAGTAAATAATAATTGAGAGGTAAGAAAACACGTAAAGCACTCCATCGTGCTATATAGGACAGTACGACCCTTGAGAAAACAATAATTCCGTGAAAATCCTTTAGAAAATATCTGGCTCAGTTAAAAACCTCTTTTGAAAATATCCTTTTTCCAACAGTCAAGTAATTGAATGCATAATCAGATAGTGCAAGTCCGCACATAAGTCAGCCCCTCGGGCACAACACTCCATTAACAAATAACACCAGGGTATCTGGTAACAGTGCAAGAAATAGCATGGGTGCCAATGATATAAGAGTGCTGAATGTCATGCCATGTAGCACAAACAGGAACCAATGCATGAATGCAATACAATGCACATGACCGCTGCGGCACGCAGCCCGATCCATTTGGGTACCCGTGCTCACTGTGGGGGTTCAGACTCCGGAAGGGCTCCTACAGCCAAAGCGCAATATCAATATCACACTGCTGCGGCGCGCAGCCCGATCCATCCTCAGTCCAGAAATGCACACATAACACTGCTGCGGTGCGCATCCCGATCCATGCTCGGTCCAGAAATGCACATAAGCCCTTTGGGAAATAGTAAAATAGCAGTTCTCAGCTCAAAAAGTCAGTAAAATATCATTTAAGTTTTCAAATCTTAGAAAGATGGTTGAGTTTGCAAAACAGTATTTAAAACCTTGGACCGAGATCAAATAATATGCAAAGTAATGCAAAAACAGTGATATCAATCCCTGAAGGATTCAAATAATCGGCACGAAGACCAAAACATGGCAATCAGCCCAAATCATGATAGCATCAAGTAGGTTTCAGTCAATCACGCAGTAAAATCAACAACCGGGACAGACCAAGTCACAATTCCCAACGGTGCTCTACCCCACGCTCATACCTGGCATGCAAGTCACCACAATACAGCACTATGATGTGCAAATCCGGGGTTTTAAACTCTCAGGATATCATTTACAAGTATTACTCACCTCGAACCGGTGAAATTCCTCGCTCGCGACGCCTTTGCCCCTTAAATCTACCTCCACACGCGTCGAATCTAACCAAAATTAGAGTGAATACATTACAATATGCTAAGTTAACAATACCTAATCGAAAACAATCGAAAAATATTCCGCTTCTCGAAAAATTACAAAACTCACATTACCGGACTCCTCGTCTCGCCACGAGTCCATAGATACCAAGAACTCCCAAATCCAAGCTCAAATGACGTATCAAATTCCAATTTGAAATATCAAAACTCAAGCCCTAGTTCTTCAAATTTTCACCCAATTTTCCAAGAATTAAAGGTAGATTCATCAATAATATAGCATTTCTAGGTCATGAGACTTACCTCCAATCGATTCCCGTCAAAACCCTCTTCAATCTCTACCAAAAAGCTCTTAAGGTGGTCAACAATGGAATAAATTATGAATGGGGTCGCGGATGAAATAATATAAAAAGCCCTCTGGACGCCCAAGTTTTACCCTATGCGAACGCGGTCAACACCCCCGCATTCGCGATGAACAAATTCCGCTGACCAATAATTTACTCTATACGAATGTGACACCCTCACCGCGAACGCGATGAACAAACCAGGCAGGGCCCCAGGCCCTTCTACGCGAAAGAAAGGCCAACCACGTGAATGCGATGACCCAGGAAACTCTACTACGTGAACGCGAGGTCCCCTCCCGCGAACGCGAAGGCCAAATTTGGCCTGCAACAGCTGTGCATTTTCTGCAATTTCTTCCAAGTTCAAAACCTCCGTTAAGCCATCCGAAATCACCCCGAGGCCCTCGGGACCTCAACCAAAAGCACCAATATATTCCATAACGTCATTCAAACTAGTTCCAATCATCAAACACATCAAACAACCCTAAAACCATCAAATCACATCGGATTCAAGCCTAAGTTTCTTCAAAACTTCCGAAATGCGCATTCTATCAAAAACCCAACCAAACGAGGTCGGAATGACCTAAAAATTTACACACATATCCAAAATCACCCAACGAAGCTACTGCAACTCTCGAAACTCCATTCCGACCCTCGGATCAAAATCTCACCTATCAATCGGAATTCGCCAAAATTCTAACTTCACCAATTCAAGCCTAATTCTCCACCGGACCTACAAAATCAATTCCGATCACGCTCCTAAGTCACAATTCACCTCCCGAAGCTAACCGAATCACCAGAAATCACATCCGAGCCCTCTAACTCAATAGTCAATATTCAGTTGACTTTTCCAACTTAAACTTTCCTTAAAGAGACTAAGTGTCTCATTTCTTATCAAAACCAATCCAAATCAACTCTAACACACCACATACCGATAACGAAACATGAAGAAGCATAAAATGGGGGAAACAAAGCAACAACACATGAGACGACGGGTCGGGTCGTCATAATCGCGTTCGCGAAGGGCCCTGGGAGTATGCATCGCGTTCGCTTGACGTGTGTCGCGTCCGCATAAGAGGAATTGAGGTTCCGTAATATTTTTTCTACGCGTACGCGACATAAGAATTGCGTTCGCGTAGTGGTAGCAGCTAAATCATCGCGTTCGCGGGTAAGCCACCGCGTTCGCAAAGGGTAAAATTGGCCAATGGAACTTTTGTGCATCGCGAACGCGAGAGGGCCCTCGCGTTCACATAGAAGGAAAATTGGGCAATAGAAGGGCTTATTAATGTCATTTCATCCGCGACTTGGGTTCATTTTCCACCATTTTTGAGCGAGCTTGGGAGCCTTAGACGAGATTTTTTGAAGGGTTTTGACTGGGAATCGATTGGAGGTAAGTCTCGTGACCTAGAAACGCTATTTTATTGAAGAATCAACCTTTAATTCTTGGAAAATTAGGTGAAAATTTGAAGAGATAGGGCTTGGGTTTTGAAATGAAAATTTGGGATTTGAAAGGGCATTTGAACTCCGATTTTGGTGAATTTGATATGCACGGACTCGTGGCGAGACGAGAAATCCATTAATGTGAATTTTGTAATTTTTCGAGAAGTGGGCCCGGGTCTCGGGTTTTGCTAATTTCGAGATTCTTGATATTTTTCAATTGTTTTTGATTGGGTATTGTTCCCTTAGCATATTGTAATGTATTCGCTCTGATTTTGGTTAGATTTGACACGCGTGGAGGTAGATTTGAGGAGCAAAGGCATCGTGAGCGAGGAATTTCACCGGTTAGAGGTGAGTAATACTTGCAAATGATATCCTGAGGGTCTGAAACCCTGGATTTGCACATCATAGTGTTGTATTGTGGTGACTTGTACGCCAGGTATGAGCGTGGGGTAGAGCACCATTGGGAATTGTGACTTGGTCCGTCCCGATTGTTGATTTTATTGCGTCATTGACTGAAACCTACTTGATGCTATTATGATTTGGGCTGATTGCCATATTTTGGGCTTCGTGCCGATTATTTGAATCCTTCAGGGATTAATATCACTGTTTTTACATTACTTTGCATATTATTTGATCTCGGTCCAAGGTTTTAAATACTGTTTTGCAAACTCAGCCATCTTTCTAAGATTTGAAAACTTAAATGATATTTTACTGACGTTTTTGAGATGAGAACTGCTATTTTACTATTGCCCAAGGGGCTTATGTGCATTTCTGGACGGAGCATGGATCGGGCTGCGCACCGCAGCAGTGTTATGTGTGCATTTCTGGACTGAGGATAGATCGGACTGCGCACCGCAGCGGTGTGATATTGATATTGCGCTTGGGCTGTAGGAGCCCCTCCAGAGTCTGAACCCCCACAGTGAGCGCGAGTACCCAAATGGATCGGGCTGCGCGCCGCAGCGGTCATGTGCATTGCATTGCATCCATGCATTGGTTCCTATTTGTGCTACGTGGCATGACATTCAGCACTCTCATATCATTGGCATCCATGCTATTTTTTGCACTGTTACCAGATACCCTGGTGTTATTTGTTAATGGAGTGCTGTGGCCGAGGGGCTGACTTATGTGCGGACTTGCATTATCTGATTATGCATTCAATTGCTTGACTGTTTGGAAAAGAATATTTTCAAAAGAGGTTTTTAACTGAGCCAGATATTTTCTAAAGGATTTTCACGGAATTACTGTTTTCTCAAGGGTCGTACTGTCCTATATAGCATGATGGAGTGTTGTACGTGTTTTCTTGCCACTCAGTTATTATTTACTCTTATTACTCACTGAGTTGGAGTACTCACTTTACTCCCTGCACCTCGCGTGCGGTTGCAGGTATTGTTCACCCGGTAGCGGGTTACTAGCTGATTGAAGGTATGACTATTGAAGCTGAGCAAGGTGACCGCCAGCGTTCGCGGCACCAAACTTCATCTTTTGAACTCCAGATTTTATTTCGTATATATTATTGGCCCTGTAGTGGTGTTCAATCTTCTTGAGATGCTCGTGATGACACCCATGTTAGCTTGTGTTGGGTGGTAAATGTCAGCTATTAATGCCATTAAGTCGTATTATTAATACACTTATGTTTATTAACTGTTAAAAAGGGGCATTGTAGTTCTGTTGGCTGGCCTTATCTTCACGAGAGGCGCCATCACGATCGGGTTTGGGAATTGGGTCGTGACAAGTTTGTATCAGAGCCTAGGTTACTAGGTCTCACGAGTCATGATCAGGTTTATTAGAGTCTCGCGGATCGGTACGGAGACGTCTGTATTTATCCTCGAAAGGCTGCAGAACCTTTAGGAAAAACTTCACTTTCTTGGAATTCTTATCTTGCGTACTTGATTCAGCTTGAGATATAACTCTTGAAATTTCTTCCTCACGTCTGTATGTGCACATGATGCTTGGTATTATATGTGCCTTGATGGTTTATAATTTCCCCGATCGAGGGGCGAGATGTGATCTTTATGAGTATGTTGGGCCAATCTGGAGGACTAGAGGTCGGATCTTGCCTATGGCTTGAGCACTGAGGTGCTGATCGTGTGAGCAAGTGTTTTGAACTTATATGTTCAGTATTGTCCTTATTAGCCGGAATGGCGGTTGGATATCCATGTGATGAGTATGTTAGTGCTGCGAGATGTATCTATGTGACTTGGTAATGACTAAGAAGTCTGCTGGATAGTAGGTGAAATGTTAAGTGTTCGATTCCTATTGTGATTCGATGTGTAGCCCGAGTTATGGGCGCGTGAAGAATATTTTCGTATCTCCTAGTTGGAAGTTAAGTGCAATACTTGTGGCGGAATGAGTTCGGACTCAGAAAGACTAAATGACTGTGTTATGTGTGTGACGGTGGAAGGTGTGCTGAAATACTAAACTAAGGCGAAGTAGGTGGGTTATCTCCTGCGAAGTGTCCTTGGGTGGTACGATTCTTATGTATACTGTTAGAAGATCTCATGTGTAATTGAAGAGTACGTGTTGAAATTTGATAAATTCAGGTCGCTTAAGAGAGTGGACCCAACTGATGTGGGGATGAATGCGAGGTTTGCAAAGGATTATAGTACTAGATGATCTGTGTTTTCACAAACTTGCAGATGATGTGTGTTTAATCTCACTATGATATTGTGGCATCATTAGAGTCAAAGTACTATGGATTATTGAGTGTGTCCTGATAGTATGGCTTCGAGCCAAGTTGGGGAGGTTGCTATTGATTAGCTGATTGCACGGTTATGTGCTAGGTATGCTGGCGGATCAGTTCGGGTTGCAAAAATTGAGCCGAGGATGGCATGAGTAAAGCAAAATGTTGACAAAGGTTACATGGTGCTTCGTAGGTGTGAGAAAATACTAGGATGTCTTGAGCTGTTATTAATAAAGAATGCTCAGTGTATAGAGAAGGAAGATGGTTGTTTGTATTGGTATGAGATCATGTTCTGCGTGTCAGAGTGTTAATAAGGCACGAGTAGTTCTGTTCGTTAAGTCAGATAATTTACAGTTGTGTAAGAGTGAATGACTCTCGAGAATGGTTTTATTGTGTCCAAGATTTGGCATGTAATAATCAGGTGTCTTAAGGTTGGGTATATGGCTAGGGACTGTCTTTTCATTAGAAAAGATCAAGACTTGTGGTATTTTATGTTAATTATGGGATTCTATGTATCAGTATCTGGGAAGTAATGGTAACGAATTTCAGATTCGCAGGAAGTTCTTCAGGGTAAAGTACTCTAGAATGTGGTATTTCTGGGAACGATTGAGAGAGTATTCAGTTGCCATGGGTCTTAGACAGTGTGGTCTTATGTGCGAGTCTCGTGTGGTAAGCCTGGATTGAGGCATTGTGATGATACAGCGAGGGAGAAATATTAAGTAGATGATGAACAAAAAGAGAATTTTGATATATTGTATAGCTTGATAGTAGAGCGAATTGGTATGGTAAGGATATGATTAATTCTTCGTATGTATTCGAGTAATGAGCTTTTACTGGTATTGTGCAGCAAGGCTCTTGAGTTCTGACAACTTGCTTAGCTTGGTTCGGGTAGAAGGATTCAGTCCTGGCAGTTTAGCTTGTGCAATGGAATTGGGAGAGAGAGTTCTTGATGAGTTTTACCGTGGTTTAGAGAAGTATATATTGCCTATGGTCATGCGAAGCATGGAATGATCACTACAAAAAAACGGGCAAATTGCGGAGGTATATTTGCGGAGGGTATAAATAACCTCGGTAATTTGCATAAATTTGTGGCAATTGGTTATCCCCCAAAAAATTATAACAATTTAAGGGGGTTATAAACTTCCGCAACCCTAAAGAAAAAGGCGCCTAATTTATTTCACCCTCCCTCCTTTTTTCTCCCAACCTTTTCAGTCTAGAAACTTCTGCCTTTCACACTTCCGACTAATAGACTCTCTCTCTCTTTCTGCAGGAAACCACAATCTCTTCAAATTGAAATTCTCTCTCTATAGGTATTTTGATTTTGGATATATTGTCAAAATTCTCTATCTACAAGTATCACTTTACCCATTTGATGAACAAGATATTTGTTCAGCCATTGTGGTATTTTAGGAACAAGATATTTTTTACCAGTTGAAATCAATTCACGTTGGTTGTGGAACTAACATGAAGTTTAAGCTTTCTACTAATTATTTGTTCCCCAATTACTACTTCTGATGTTAGATGCATTTTGATTTGTACCCAATTTTTTCTTTAATCATTGTTAATTGAAGTATTTTTTTAATAGTTGTGGAAATTTTCGAAAATTTATATGCACTAGAAACATTTTACTTTTTTGCTTGTTCTTCACTGAAAAGTTGGTTAATTTTGCTGAAGTTCAAATCAGTTTGCATTTTTTTCTTTACTTTTGGAGTTTGACATTAATATTATCCTACAAAAATCTAAAACCACATTTATTATTTAGATTTTTGACACTAATATTACCTTATTTGTCTAGGTATAATACTTTAAAGTTGGCTAGCTCCTTTTACTGTTAGGGTTTATTTTTTATATTTTATTATTTTGGGTAAGTAATTTAGATAATTTAAATTGCATGATGGAAAATCTAGTTCAGGCTGGTTTCTTCTATTTCTGGGTTTTTGAGTCAATAATTATTACTTAACGAGTAAGAATTATTGACTTTTACTTTTCTCTCATAGAGTTTGGTTTGAAAAATAAAAAACTGAAAAATTCTCTATATTTATAATTCTACTTTGTGTAAGTTTTCGATTTGTCAAATATTTCTGTTTCGAGTATAATTTTTGTTGTTCTTATCAAATAGGACAGAGAGGCTGATTTATTGGAACATATAGTAGAAGGTTTCCGAATTCTATCGATATCGGAGGTAAGAATTTTATTTTTGTATGTTTCAATTCATTTTTAAGTATTTTTGTTCCTTCAAGTTGTTTCGTAATGTGTAAGTCGTTCTCATATAACTGCAGATATAGAAATAGTTCCTTCATAAACTGTAAGTTGTTTGGTACCGTATAAGTCTTTAGTCCATAAATAACTTCAAATATACTTATAAATGGTGTTGGACAAGAGTTGCTCCAAATTTGTTGATTGTAGATATGGCGAAAACCAAACGTTTCCAGAACCTGAAAAAGTCAGTCCAATCAGTGCCCCCTTCACAACCTATTGATGCGACGCAAGATATGACATCACAATTGGGTCCCGACTACTTTGCAGCCGACTCCTTTATTTCAAGCCACAAGACAGCAAACTCTTTCATTTCAGGCCACGGGGCAGACAACTCCTTCCATTCAGCCGACTCCTTCATTTCAGACGACATCACTACCAACTCCTTCATTTCAAGCCACAAGACAGCAAACCGCTTCATTTCAGGCCACAACACTATCAACTCCTTCATTTCAGGCCACAAGACAACAAAATTTCAGACCACGGAACAGATAACTCCTTCCACTCACCACCGACTCCTTCGTTTCAGGCGATGTTACTACCAACTCCTTCATTTCAACCTCCTGTTAATCCCACACCACCACAAGTAACATGCAATAAGCGTGCTAAACATGAGTCTTCACATCATTGGACTGTCGATGGAATAGGTAATCATTATCCTTTCGTTACAATTTCTGCCGTTGTTGATGTACAGGACATTAAAGTATAATCGAAATGTATTACTCTGTAGTCTTGAATTAGCAGTAAGGAGCAAACTGTGAGGCAGGCTAAAGTTGTTACTCTTTATTTTCCCTCTCATCTCCTCTTCTTTCTTCCTCTGATCTACTCATCCCTCTCATCCCTGTGTGTGAATCGAATCGTTACATTGGTGCTTTTACTAAGAGTCGAACTGGCTTGAAACCAGCTCATTGTTTTATCTATTTTATGAAGTTCTGCAATATTTGTGAGTGCATTCTTTTGGTGTTTTTGAAGGCATTTATTTTTGTCGTGACATTTACAATATTTTCATTCCTTCTGTTTTACAGTTTCTTAAAAGGCGAACACTGTCACATGAAATGTGCCGAAATGATTTTGATAATCTTGTGAATCTTAACTCTGTTCAATTTTTGTGAGATCACTGATAGGTTGAACTTTGCGGGTTTCATGCTTTCTTAGTTTTTATATGTCTTCCTATTGGCCGGTTCCAAACTTGTTGCTCATTCTGTTGTATGAGATTCCAAAATTCAGTTTTCTTCTAAAACAAATATGTTTCTGTGAAGAATACGAACTCAATGATTCTTGAACTATCAAAAGTAGTAAGAACATAAAATCAATCAATCAACAGCTTTAAACTTGAAAACAGATGTTTTAAGTTTTAAGAAAATCATTTCTGAGGCTATATCTAGTAGTTAGGCTTGTTATTTCTAAAATTAGATGCTAGCTTCTTTTTATGTATGCACATTGACGTTTCTGCCCATAACATGAGCCATTTTCTTCTCATAGTCAGATGAATCCCTAATGTGATAGAAGGCTTTGGTGAGTACGAGATGGCTACAATGTGTTTGTATTATTTTGTTGCACCTAAGGTTACAAACAAGGCTTACTGCTGTACTTGTGATATCTAGATTAGACGCAACAGAGTTGCCAAGAATCAATGTGTCTATAGTTGTGTGTGCATCTAATAGATATTGACGCATATATAAAAAGTAGAATTCACTCCTCCTGAATTCGTTGTTGAGCTACTGATTGCAACAGGGCTTATGTGCTTGTTATTATTTCTTTTCTGAAGTACCTTTCTCACTAGCCACAATGTGATTGGTGACCTAGCACAGAACGATAAATATTATAATGAGGTCCACAAATAGGATATCTAGCAAACTAACTGCCCATAGTGAAAGTTGAATGAAAATACTCAGTTACAGAGAAGTTCGGGTGGACAATATGGGATTATATGAATTTAACTAGAATATTGTTGAGTGTAATTTGAAATCTATGGATTGATACAAAACTGAAGTGCCTTATAGAAGATCTAACCCATTAATAGGTTCATATAGTAAGTATATTACAATACGACGCGTTCAAAATTTTGGCTTATGTGTCTCTAAAAGTTTTGGTGTAGATTTTTTTTTTTCTGGTTAGATATTGTTTGACAATCATTAGTTGAGAGTCGTCTAGTAATTCTTTAACAATCAACAAGAAATTCATGTGAGGGTCCTCTTGTAATTCTTTAATACTCTACCAGCACTTACTACTGGTACTTGTGTATTTATCATGGCTCATTTGGTGATCTAAGGATGTGTGGAAGATTTAAAAAATTGAGCGCAAATATTTCTGATTTCCTTACTTTGCCAGATGCTCAATTTATAATGTTGGCTCAAATTTCTTTGATTATGTGTATTTGTGTTTAGGAAAAAATTGAGCTAGCAGTGAGTGAAAGTACATTGGATGAGTATGAAATTTCTCCAACTGATGTTGTTGGTAAGGTACTAGGCAAAGAGCACCCTGGAAGGGTAAGATATTTGGGATTAAGAGCTACTCCAAGCAATACTTTCAGACAGACAAATCTTCGCCTTGGTAATATTAGAATTGTGAGTAATAATGCTGGATGTTCTTCTTCTGGATGCCAAGAGAAGTATGATAAATTGTTGAATACTCTCAAAACATACATGATAATCAAGGAATGGTCGATACCAGACCAATTTGTTGGGATCTTTGTTTCTCCTCCTACAACGGTAAACACTAAGTTCTTTTATTTCTGGTATATTGTGCAATTTTATTTTTCATTTGATGGTTTATTATATTGTGAATTCCTCACACTTCCACATCGATGTTCCTTCAACTAGAGAAATAGGCTTATTATTGGCAGTAGGGTTTATGTTCTCATCAGGTTACAGAGTGCTCTTGGATTTCATATCCTCTTTTGGCACTTTACCCTGATGAATTTAATTCGTTTTCTCTCTTTGGAGGTTCACTTGGTCATATCTGAGTAATTAACTACTATTATAATAGATTGCACTGTCTTTTTAAAATTTGAAACAAAATTTTAGTTGCATCTATAAAACTCGGTATCATAGTCCATATGTATTAACTGTCTGAGTGTGCACCCTCTTGTAATTTGTAATAGTTGAATGTATTTATTAGTGAAGCCAAAAATATAAACAATGATACAGCCAAAAATATATTCATTAAGTTTTCTGTAGGACTCTATCATCAGAAAATATTAAATTGGACAAGGCAATAAACAGTGGTGCTTCTATATGGGTGGGAGTTTAGTTGATTCAACTACGACTAAACTGCATGTTGATAATGGATGTAGCTTGTTGGGGTTTCATTGAAATGTATCTTTCATCCCAATAACTTGTTTCTGATAAAAGCTTTATTTTGTTGGTTTAATTAGATAATATATATTTCTATCTTAATGTGACTTGTTTCCTGATACTCCTAATAGTTATATTTTTTTTTAATTTTTTGCTGCAACCAAGTGATGCAGCTAGTGGACCCATTTCACCCACCGATGCAAGAAGATCTTCTGGCGCTAGTAATCACAACGATAATTGAAATTCATTTTAATTGAAGTGGATGTATTAGGACAATGTGATTAGCTGACTAACATGGATGATTAATTGTGTTCTAATTTAGCTTGATGCCATATGATACTATGCTTGGTTAATGGAATGTTGATGCTTCTTAATTTTAATGTTTTTGTTTAAGCATTAATATTTCAATTCATATTAGAGAAAAATTATGGCATATTGATGATAAAATATGTTTAAAAATAGATGGGGTTAAAACCCAAAAAGAAAAGAAAAAAACAAATTTTGATAGCATACACATAAGAAATTGCGGGGGTTTACAACCCCTACACCCAAAAGAAAAATTAAATTTAAGAAATCAAAATCTAATTTCGTGCATGAGATTGCGGGGGTTAAAATTGCAATTTGCGGAGGTTAGAAATCTCCGCTATTTGCCGTCACGGCGGTTTGGGAAACTCCCGCATTTATCTGCCGCAAATAATAGTGGCGATGCTTACTATGGGGGTTTGCCCAACCACCGTGACAGCAAATAGCGGAGGTTTTTAACCTCCGCAAATTGTAATTTTAACCTCCACAATTTACCCGTTTTTTTGTAGTGGATTGATTATTTTCTTCTAGATAGGATTGACGGAAGGTTTTGGCTAGATGAGTTACAGTTTAGTTCTGAAAAGAAGTTCATAAAATTCTTAGGCAACGGGTAGCCTCAAGTAATCAAGGAAATGGTACTGCTAATTGGAAGTGATTTGACGAGAGTATATGCCTCGAAAGAAGGGTAATGTGATTAGATTGATGATACTTCGGTAGTATTGCGGCACTTTATTGCTAGATCGACTGCTGATATCTGAGTTTGTTTGATGGCACAGGGAAATTTTAGAATACCTTACATGGAATGATTGGGTACTCGAGGTGTGATATGTATTTATACTGCGGAATTTGGGATCAGGTACAATGATTCGTGTGCTATATGGAGTCGGAAACTGGGAGTTCTCATGTTCAGGATATGTAGTGGTTGTGGATAGTGTGTATTGTTACCGTTAGCGGCTATTGGGGTTTGGAAGCCCGAATGGATCTTTCTTTGCTTGGTATATTAGATTCTGGATATGATATTGGGGTGTAGAATGGTTGTACTTTAAAGACCAGCGGACGACTGGGAAAGATTATTTTCCTTAATTGGGCCTTCGTGGCTGATGTTAGTACAGAGGCTTCTACCATTGATTCAGTTCCGGTATTGAGGGACTTTACGGATGTGTTCTTGTGGACGAGCATGTCGTCGGGCAAGATTGTGGATTTCGGCATTTATTTGGTGCCGGGCACCGTATCGTACAACTTCAGTAGGAGTTATAATAGTGGAAGGAGCGGGTTCAGGCTTCTTGGTATTGGGTTCGTTGTCAGGCCGATGTGGCTACATGTTTAGATTGAAATGGCTTGGTTGGACCCGATATGTATTGTTGAGGGATGGGTTGAATCTATCGTTATTGAGCTTGTTAGTGATCTGGGGAGATCTATGAGTTGTTTTTTTCTGTGCTGTGAGGCGTTATGATTTTCGGACTGTGGGCACGTATAGTGCGGAGCTATCGAGATTCCTAGTGGAAATTGAGGGGAGGGACCTCAGTTATGTTTGAGTTTTGTAGCTTACAACGCTATATGTAGATATCATTATGCACTCAGTATGCTTACGACTGACACTTGGTATTTTGTTATAATGAGCAAATTTGGCTCGATGTACATCTCCCTATGTGAGATATTTGTGTGGATCGGGTGGCACGCCGCCACAGGTATGTTATCTGGATCAGGTCGCATGCCGTAATAGTGTGATGTTGAGAATAGTTTTCCATATGTTACTTTGTATGCCTTGCTTTCTGGTTTCTGAGGAAAGTCCGTAT